>PVJX010003092.1:0-106950 GCA_004027295.1 Dolichotis patagonum
GTTCACTATTTCTTTCACTGTTTTTATCAATTCTTCTTTTACCTGGGCAAGTATTTCTGGTTTGAATTTCTCCATAGCTTTCCCTATTTGCATATTTATTTCATTTGATATCATTTCAGACATTTCAGGTTTATGGCTTCTTTTTTCTTCTATGTACACAGCTTCTAAGCTTTCTTGGGGAGGGCTATGGCTTTGAGCCTGCCTTTTGGTCTTGCCTTTTGTCATTTTTCTGTATTTCCTTACTTTGAGTGGTGTTCCAAAGCTTTCTCCGCTTATGTGGCAAATTACCTGTCACACCCTCAGTTCCTGGAGGGGCAGTGGCTCCCCCACAGGCTCCTGGCTTCCTCACAGGGTCCTAACTCCCCTCTGTGGGCTCCTGGCTCCCTAAGTTGTAAGGCGAATGCTGGGTGTGGCCACCCCGGAATCTCAGGCAGGCCAGGTCTCCGTGCCTTGTCCCAGGCAGGTCTCCAGGAGGTTCCCTGCGAGTGAAGGTCCTACAGGTCCCAAAGAGTCAGGCCAGAATGTTGCTTTCTGAAAAGTCCCCGATCCCAAACAGACCTGGCCACGATGCCAGTCTCCACAATATTCCCAATCCAAACAGTCCAGGCCACTCTGCGGGTCCGAGAGTTTCGGGTCCCATAGAGACAGGCTGAGATGCTGCTTTCTGGGAGACTTCCTGGGCGTGAACGGCGGAGCTACAGGCCCAAACAGACCTGGTCCAGATGTCGATCTCCAGGCAGTTCCCTGAGGATGAAGGGCGTGCTTACCCGTCCCAAAGAGTCGCGCCGAGATGCAGGTCTGTGCAGACTTTGGATCCAAACAGATCAGGCCACTCTACGGTCTGGGAGTTTTGGGTTCCAAAGAGACAGCCTGAGATGCTGCTTTCTGGGAGACTTCCTGCAGCCGGGCTTCCCGGTGGCGGCAACACCTAGCGAGGTCCCTGCAGCTCCCGCGGGCCGGCGCCAGTCTTACCGCTCTCGCATCGCTCCCAAGGTGCCAGTCTCCGTCACCATCCAGGGGCATAGGGGCCCTGAGCCTGGCGGGGTGCACTCGCGGAGGGCGTGAGTGTGGCCCTGAGCGTGCGTGCGCGCGATCCGCTGTGTGTGTGTTTCCTGCTCCGCTGGCAGTGAGGGTTCGGGTTACATGAGAATTTAATATGTGAACAGGTCAACATAATTCCATCTCTAGTCTTCTCATCTATAGCACTTCAGTTCTAAAAATTATGATGACATTTCCTAGTTTTCAGAGTTATGAAGTCAATATGAATATTTCTTGCCTCTGGTAAGGTTTATAATTACTACTAATTGCTTCTTGATAACATTTAACAACTATTCTTTTAATAGAGAAGTGTGTGCTGAAGTGGAACCCTTCTTACCTTGTTCACCTCAGGACTCATTCCAGGTTTTTCACAGCCATTTAACTTCCTCACATCTGAGAAAAGAGCATCTATTTAGTTCCAAAAATGAGGAAAGAACCCGAAGACTACACACACATCTAATCCTCTTTGGCTGGATATAAAATCAGATTAAAAGGAGAGGAAAAAATATTTCCTGTATGAAATTCCATCAGTAAGGAATAATGCTGAAAAAATCAAAGTAGCTTAAGGTAGCATTCAACGTTTACTTCAAAGATCACAATGAATATTTCAGAAATCATAATTTCTCTTAAATAAGAGAAAATGTAAAGGTAGGGAAAATAGACTGAAAAACACAAACCAAGGAAATAAAGTAGCAAAAGACTCAAAAGGAAATGACAATTCACATAAAGCAATATGAGAAGAGAGAGAGACAGAGTGAGAAACATTTTAATAGAAGATACGTAGTACATCGTAAAAGTGCTTGCATCATATTTTTTAAGACAGTGCAGGGACACGCGGCTCCATGGATACACTGCGCTTCCGGAACACTGCCAAAATCAAAGCCAAGTAAAAACCAAAAATGTAACAATTATCAGAAAAACATAAACCTAATGACAATATAAAAGGCCCATTCAGGTAATACATTTCTGATACAGAAGTTGGAATCAGCAGAAAAGTAAGACCAAGAAAACACGATCATGAGTTCTTTCAACTCATCCTAGGTATTCAGAAAAATGGATTCCCAAAATTGACACAATCATTGACAATACTAAGGGATCCATATCTTGAAAGCACAATGAAACTATAGAATCTGAAAAAGCAGAAAGTCAAGTTTACAAGAGATCTTATTGAAAGTACCAACAATAGAATATCCAATCATGGCTTGTATAAACCATTCAGGGAGAACCAAAATTACTGCCATGTAAGTCATTCATTTCTGCTCACTCTAAATCCAAACTTCAGCAACTTTAATTTCTAATACAAAATTATACAATCTAAATAAAAAATACATTATACCTCTGCAAATAATATGTTACATATTCTATCTAAACTGTGGAATAAAGTAAAGCCTTGAAATGGGTCAAATTTTCAACCTAGCATAATAACTTAAACTTTTTTCTCTCCATTGTATAATGTTTTGGAGAAATCCAATAATCTAAGTTCCCATACACTACAGGATGTGAATTTAATGCATCACTTTGGAGGAGGTGCTCATGTAAAGGAACAGTTATTCCCTTCCTCCCTTCCTTCCTTCCTTCCTTCCTTCCTTCCTTTCTTTCTTCCTTCCTTCCGTCTGTCCCTTCTTCTTCCCTGCCTTCCTTCTTTCTTTCCCTATGGTAACTGCTAGAATGCATTTCTTTCAAAATTTTTGTTTTTAATTAGTACATGTTTGCAGTTTGTAATGATTATATTCATTGCCATAAGTTCACTCATGTGCATAACACACCTTGAATCTGTCTACATCTTCTTTTCCCTTCCCCCATTGGTCCCAGCTACTCCCATGTTAGAGCTTTCCTAAGCCCTCTCAGGGTCCTGTCAGCAAGCATCTGAGTGATCTGGGGCCATGTGGCCTAGTGCATGCACTGATTGTTCTGGAGGGCTACGGTGCTATGAATAGAACCTCCAGTACTTTAAGAGAAGACATTGTCACATTTTATGGACCAGGCAGTGTTTCTGGAGAATCAAGGACTTAGACCACTTAAGTAGTGATCTGGGGCCATGTGGCCTAGTGCATGCACTGATTGTTCTGGAGGGCTACGGTGCTATGAATAGAACCTCCAGTACTTTAAGAGAAGACATTGTCACATTTTATGGACCAGGCAGTGTTTCTGGAGAATCAAGGACTTAAACCACTTAAGTAGTGATCTGGGGCCATGTGGCCTAGTGCATGCACTGATTGTTCTGGAGGGCTACAGTGCTATGAATAGAACCTCCAGTACTTTAAGAGAAGACATTGTCACATTTTATGGACCAGGCAGTGTTTCTGGAGAATCAAGGACTTAAACCACTTAAGTACTGAAATCCAGAGTTATCAGTGTAATGATCATAGTCTACGTTAGCAAAATATTACACAGAATGGCTTGCACTTGACATCTGGGTCTTGTACTCTTGATTATATTCTTCAGAAATCAAGTGTGTATTTATAAATTTCAAAACTTATTTTCATATTTCAGTGTGGAGAATAACGCTAAGTATTGCATCTTTTTGTGCATGTATCACTTGTATTTAGACTTCCTTTATTTTACACTTTTATTGTTGATATCTTGCTTGTGGTAAACATGGGCAGCAGATCTTCACGTAAGGAAAATAAATATTTGGTAATCACTAAGATACTGACAGCGTTGGGTCGTGTTTTCAAAACATACCAGTGCAATACAACACAGATGACTCCCTTCGTTTGCTTTCATTCCTTAGCTTCAGTAACGGCAATCAGTGTCTGCAGGTGGAAATGCCCTTTAGTTTGCATAATTTTGTACTACAGCATTGTACTACATTGAAATATGATGAAACTTTTGTTTAAGATAAATAGGTAATAAAATGCTTTACAAAGTTTATTTTTTCCAATGTCGTTATAATGCTTTGTTGCAGAAACAAATAATGAGAAACATCATCATTAACTCTCAAAGAAACCCTCTAAGGTTAACATGTTTGCTTTTACTGTGATATACTATATATGATTTGACATTATAGCAGTAAAAAAAGCAACTGAAAACTAAAGTATTGGTTTTCCTCAATTCTCATTCAGAACACAAAATGAACAAAATAGAAACTTGAACAGGAGCTTTGCTGAAATTGCTTACTTTGTTCTCAAATTCATTTTCCGGAGCTGCTTTGAAAATGACTAACAGGATAAGACTGAATATGAAGAGTTTCATAATATTCTTTGCAAATATCCCTCTAACGCATTTCTGGTTAAGATATATAGAGTTGGAAGTATCTATTTTCATTTTCAGAGCCACATTATAGAATTATATTTTTCATTATTGTTCAGAATTCTGAGTTTTTACCTCAAGGTGAAATGGGCAAAAAGTCAAATAAGAATCTGACAACAAACATTACTGGCATGATAGAGATAATTAAGGTAAACAAACTTTTAAAAATAAATGAATGATTATCTACACTCTGACTTCTGGGAGTCGGTGAGTAAATATCCTCGCTGTGCTGTTCACCTGTGGTCTGTGGAATAGCTTTGGTGCTCATTTTGCATGTTGCAAGAATTCCCACGAGTTTAAATCCCACTCGCCCTAGGTATTGCTGGGCTAGTAGCACAAACTTTACTAGTTCGCATATCTTTTCATTCTCCCACTGTGCTACCTGTCTACCAGTGTTTCTTAAATCTCATCTCAGGCACTCCTTCCAGAAAATCTTAACTAAGACAAATGGTAATAAGAACTTAAAAAAATGAAGAGCATATAAAAATTGATGGCTGTGGAAAAGGTGAAGAGGAAAAAAAGATCATAATTCAAAAAATTCAATGTAGCAGGAGATGAAGAGGTGGTCTGTGGTAAGAGACGAAAGAGAATTCAGACTTAACCATAATCATCATATGCTTATATCTCGTATTAAGGAGTTTGGATTTTATCAGAAAGGCATTGGGTAATTTTTATTAAGGAAAGTTATATAGTAGATTTTTACTTTCTAAAATATAAAAAATTGATATATTTGGGGTTATTTAACTTCAGAAAACACTTCCCTATTCTCTTTTCTTATTATGCTACATTTTCTTATTTTTTACTAATCACAAATATGATATATTGCTTCTTTCTCTTCATTTTCTGCTATTTCATTATGACATATTTCATCTCTAATTAGTTAACAAATGTGCCCATCTATTTCTCAATTCAATACAGAAAAAAAAATACATCATTTAGCTATATTTTGTAAAAAAAACACTGACCTTTACTTAAAAATAATATATCATATCAACATATGAAAACATTTGGGAATTTTCCATACATTCTTTAATTTTGTCATTACTGAAAACACATTTTAAATATAACTAAAAACATGATGGAATTGAGAGAAAGCACGTTTTTATTGACTTACTTGTTTGTTTTTTGTCTTTTTTGAGACAGGCTGGGCCTTGAACTCACTTTCTTGTTCAAGCTGGCTTCAAACTCAGAGCAATTCTCCTGTCTCAGCCCCCTAAATACTGAGAACACTGGCATGCACTACCACTCCAACTGAAAGAATATTTTTAAGTGAATTTTTATTGCAATTCAATGTTTTTAGGCAAACAAAATCTTTTAAAGCAATTATAGGTTCAATTCAGTGCAATACTACAAACCTATAGAAAGGTAATGAAATTGAAACAGTGAATTACAACTTGATCTCAGCTAAAATGTTATAATGTACAAGGGATCATATACATTTTAAAATTTTAATGTGAGAAAAGTAAAAAAACAAAAAAAGAAACCCTTACTACGAAACATTGAGTTGAACTTTACCTTGAGGTAGTGGGGGAGTGCATACTGTAAGGAGTCAAAAGCGGAAGCAGTTATCTTGTTTGTCTGGAGGATGAACGGGTGTACTCAAAGGCACATGTCTACTCTGCTAGAACTCTGCCTTTCATGCAAACTCAAGTGTAAAGCTGGGGAGAGGACCATGAGCCCCCAACATGGTGCCTGAAGCGTTGTGCTTTTCAAATCTAGAATTATTTTTCTACATAGAAATTATTATATAAATCAAATGAGGCTTTGTTTGCTTTCAAATTTATTCCTGGCTAGTCTGTAATTCACTCACCACAGCAAAGAATCTCAGCGTCCATTAACTGTTGCAGATGTGGTTTTTAAATCCGCACTTTCTTTCAGCAAACCAGAGAAGATAATTTTAACTCCAGTTTTTCAGTAGTGTTATCTTTGATGTATAAGAGCATTGAATTCAGCATTACTGACAATAATTTATCTTTGCCAATAAAACAAAAAGGAAAAAAAAGTACAGGATTTGAGACCGGTTTAGAAATGTCTCTGCACAAGAGGGCACCATCTGCTGGAAGTTCATAAAATTGATAGAGTAGAAATCTTCAAATGAGGAAAATTTCCGGCAGTATAAATTACTATCAGTTTATTTAAAAAGATGGAATGAGGTGAAGATATATACATTTTCACTGATAGTGACAAATATTTCACATTCATTGATGATAAGGGAGATGGATTAATAATTGTACATGTATACTTTGGATTGGTCAAGGTTTCTAAGAATATTTATTTCTACTGAAAATTCTCACAGAAAGACATTTACCACAGGTTGTATCTGCTTTAAAATAATAAAATGATCATAATAAACCATCCTAAAAGACTTTTATTTGCATTTTTATAAGCCTGGTGGTACCAAAAATGAGTTCCTAAAAGTATCAATATGTAAAAGACTTAATACAATGATTCAGTAAATATCTATTGAATTCTTGTTACATGTCAGACCCTGTTAAATGAAGCAATAAGAGAAGAAGAGGAGAAAGAGGAGGAGAAGGAGGAGGAGGAGGAGGACAGCAGGAGAAAGAGAAAAAAGGAACAACAGTGACCAGAACAACAAAAACATCAAGAACAGGAAGAGGGAGAGAAAGAAGAGGAGTGGGAGGAGGTGGAGAGAAAGAAGAGTGAGAGAAATAGGGCAAGGGGGAAGGGCAAGAGCAAGAGGGAGAAAAACAAGGAGGAGGAAGAAGAGGTGAAAGAAGTTGGAGGGGAAGAAAAGAGAAGAGGAAAAGAAAAATCTGATTCATATGGAGCTTTTGCTCAAGTGGACAGGGTAATTAAGGGTACTCATGGTCTAACAAACACAGACATTCCGTTACCAAAGATGGAGTGACTCAATGTTGAGTTCTCAAACACCGAGAAGCCTAGAGTTCCCGATATGCTCTAGCAAAGGTAGTCTAGTTGACTGATTATATTGAGTCCATTCAAGAGAAGTGCATATTTAACAATAGGTATTTATTTCTATTTGGGTTGCTTTTTCTGCCTTGTCCTTGCTAGAAGTAATCTTTGAGTTATGGCTTACACAACAGAGCATCCAAATTTATTTCACAGTGTGAAGTAAAAAGCTAATCACCTTGAAATTAACTAGTTTTAGTGGCACTTGGTTATCTAATACACAATAAGATTGCTCTTAAAAATTAGCTATTGTTAAACAGACAAATATCTTATGAAGCTATAAGACATATATGATTTAAGACAGAGTATGTAACATGTAACTTTTTTTAAATCCATAAAGCAAGGTTGAAGGTATACCTCAATTTTGAGACTTATGTTTATGCCCCAAAGAGGAAGAATTCAGTGGATTCAATAATGGTTACACAGAACTGTGAGTTTACTGAAATTGCACTAAGGCAAATCTGTATTGTGCTACTAGAAATAAAAACCCAAAATGTGACTTTATGATAAGTGGAAAATATTTTATCAAAGAAGAATAATGTTAAAGCTGCATTGTTAATTTCAGAATGAAAATGGATGGATGTCAGCTAAGTAGTCTTTGGAATATTTCAATTTAAGGTTATCTGCCTTTAATTGATCAAATATCATAATTTGCATGTCAGCTCTAGTTGATTTTTCACCTTTCACAGATTTGCATGTTGGCTCCAACTATATTATTAAAAGTAACTTATATATCACCATGTTTCATTTTTACTCTTAAATTTATCCGCCTGTCTATCCGTCCATTCATTCATCTTTTTCACAGATTTTTAATTATTACCAAGCTCAGAAAAGTATACAAATACTCATATGCCCTCAATAAACTTAGAATGTTCAGTGGTACAATGGGTAAGTTAGAAACTTAACAATGAAATGTGGTAAGTCCTACACTAGAGGATGACATCAGTAGGTACAACTATGGGTGACATCCAGGACTGGAAGACACCATCATGATGAAATGAGCTTCAGTTGTGTTGAAAAGTTTTTGAATACCATGTATAACAATAATTGCAGATGGCTTCCATTTAGGGTAAACATAAGTCTTAGTCTTATGAAGAGAAGACAGCATCTGAAGGTTTTGAAAGCATACACTGGCTAAAGGGAGGGAGGTTCAGATAATATTAAATTAATTAATGAACACCTATGTCTAGGAGAAGCATATAGTGCCTTAAAATAGTCTTTCTGTATTTACTGTCATTCTTGTGAATTAATGATTGCAGTAGCTTCAGAAAAACCCACTATGGCACACAAGTGTTTCATATAAAGCTATATAAAGACAGAAGAAAACTTTACTATGTGAATAGTCATTCATAACCAATACTGCCCATTTGTAAATTTTATTCTTATGCCAGAAGTGAAGAGATAGAGTAAAGGAGACAGACAGACAGCCGGTAGTGTGAGAAAGAGAAAGGAAAACAGTGCAGAAAGTGAGGTGGTCTATTGGATACACGCCCCCCAAAGGTCAGAGAGAACGAGCTGTTGCATAAATGTACAGCAAGGGGGAGATGAATGTCTGAAAGGTAGGAAAAGGGAAAAATAGGGCAAAATTATCATTTTGTATTTTTTAATTTTAGTCTCATCATAACAAGCACTTAATAATAATGGATTTTTATTTTAGTATTTTACTTTCCCAAAATTATTGTGGCAAAAGCCTTCTGCGGTAATATTCACAAGAAATGAAAGCCCTTGTGCTAATTCAAGAAAAAAGAATAATGATCTACATAAGATTATAGCACTTGGAAATTTCACAATTTCATTTTGTGAAAACATTTTGTTTTCTTCAAATGCCCTTATTAATATTCTTAATATCCTGCTTATAAATTAAAAAATGTATAACAATAAATTTTTATTTCAACTTGAGACTGTTACGCATTTCAGGACCTAAATTCATTGTTTCCCCTCAATAGACCAGTGCTTGTAACTTTTGTTAACTGATGTCAAATTCTTAAGAGAGAAAGGAAGCATTTAGTTATAAGGAATAATTTGATTTCTCTTTAAAAATCACATAGTAATTCTTAAATAAATTAAATTTTGTCTTATCATTCACACATTATCTATTGTAAACTGCTCAACTGAATTTTTACTTTCTTTCTGAGATTCTGCTATGTCCCCATATAGGGAATGTTTTTTTTTTTTAACCAAGTGGCTTTAGCCACAAACTCGCATTACTTTTGCTATGTGCATGATTAGTTTAAGAAATGCTTTCTCCTGTAACACAGAGACCCACAACATGTTTGCCTCAGCCTCAGTTGAAGTTTATTTTGTTTTCCTTATATAACAGTTCAAAAGGGGTGTTTAGGGCAAGTAAGCAGGTTTTCTACATGCATGATTCATGGGTGTGTGACCCTATGAAAATTATTAGAAGCATAGAGAGATAATCAAAGAAATTTCCCCTGGTAGGGAAAGTGTTTTGCAAACCTTGCCTGGCAGCATTTTATTGTTGCTGACAGTGACTTCTTTGGGTCTACTGTTTTTCTTTCTCCAAATAAAAGTCTTAATTGCATTTTGTTGTCCCTGTATCACAATGCACACTGAGGAAAAGGAGACTGCGGTGTGGGCTGGAAAGAGGAGGATGTCTGCACATAACAAGTCTCTTCGTCCACATCAAGAGAACAGTATTTAGGTCAGACAGATAGACTAGGAACACAGCAAGTTGTGATGAACTTTATTCACAAACTCAGTGGGGTTTCATGTTGTTTCTTTTGGTGAAAGTAGTTTCTGTTTGTGGAGAGTAAAATTTATATGGATATTTGTGAAAAATTAGGCAGAAACTGCTAACTCTCCAACATCAGTGCTTTTCTAATCTTTCTGAACCACAGCTATTTTCCAGTCCTCTTGCATTATGTGTTCAAGACATAGCCAAAAAATGAAGGCAACATATGTGTACTTGTTTTGCCTAAAGCTTTGAAAACTACGTGAAAGATCTTAGTTTCCTGGAAAGCGGTGTGGAAGAAAGTGCTCCATCCAATAGCAACCTCAGTTTAAATCTTTCAGAGAATTAAAAACTAATTTTTGCCATATTAGATCATAAAAGTTTGGAGACACATGAATATTAACTTACCTCAGTTATCAAATACAAATAACAAACATGAAATTGAGATTCTAAAATATTGCAGCCTATGACCTGTAGAATAAGTAGGAATAGCGGTAAGAACTAGTGTGAAAGTTGGTGAGAAGAAATGTCTTTGTCAATTTCCTTTATGGAGTTCCATTAACTAATTTATATAGCAATATCTTTAACAGGGCCATTAATCATTTCTGATTTGAGGACTGTTTATGTCTAATTGTCTCTTCCTAACTCATTCTCTTATTAAGTATTTCCAACTATCCTGTTTTTTGTTCATTCTGTTACTGTGACATGTTTTTCTCTTCCTCTGTTCCAATATCAAATTTTAAAAGATATTTTCTTTACCTGAAATGTGTTTTCTTTTTCCATACACTGGGGACTAAACACAAATCTTGTGCATGCTAGGTAAGTACTCTAACACTGAACTCTACCTCCAGGCTAAAATGAAATATTCTTAATTTGTCTACCTACCAATCAAACTTTAGTCTTTAACCTAATGTGAGTTCCTCCAGGAATATACTATTAACCCTCATATTAAAACATACATCAATGTATTTGATATCACAATGTGGGCTCTGCATTAGTACTTCCCTACTCTTGCTTTCTGCACTTACTAACTCTTACATTACAAAGAGTGTTAGAGGTTAGAGGTCCCTGTGGGATATGATAGTGAGCTGAAACAGACACGGTCACCCTTCCCATAAAACTTAAATCAGTAAAATTATATGGCAAAGTAAACATATTAAGGAATTCTATTAGATAATACCATTTTGTTTTGTTTTAATAAAGATGACAGGAATAAACAGAGTAGCTGCATCTCATTAATTATTACCAGTTACTCTTTTTTTTTTTTTTTTCAAATTTTCAATACTGGTTTAAGCCTCTAGCTTTTTTTATTTATTTATTTATTTATTTATTTTTGAGAAGGATTTTACAAAATTGTTGAGTTGCCCAGGCTAGCCTAGAATTTGTAATCTCTTGCCTCAGCCTCCCAGAGTACTGGGATTACTGGCATGTGCCACCACATCCAGCACTACCAGTTACTCTTGACTGGCTAAATTGCCAAGAAAATAAAGGTCAAGGACTTACTCTGTGCAAGGCAGTCTCAGTCAGATCTTTATGTATCTTGTATCCCATAGCTGTCTAGAGATTTCTTTAGTTTATGTTACAACGAAGGCTAACTCAGAATTGAAATCATCAGCTATCCACAAAACTAAATGGTTGATCTAAAAACCACTTATTAGCACTTTCTTTGCACTGTGATACAAGAGAATATCTCAGCGTTGGTTTTAGGGGTGGGGAGTGGTCACACTATATAATTCTGCAGAATAGAAGGGCCTCCAGGACAAGGGCAGATAAAGTGGAACCAGAGAAGACTGAAAAGATAACCCTTATTTAGAATTGCAAAAGTCTTCTTCCATTATGTTAAGGAATAAACTTCATGAAAACTAAGAAGTCCTTTAAAGACTTTAATGTGTGTGAGTTTAATGTTAAAAGTTTTTTTTGAAAAAAATTAATTTCAGATGCCATATAGGTATTTACATAAAAGGAGAAAGTGCTGTGATTAGGAAACTGCCTAAACAAACATTGTTAGTTATTTAGTAGATAGTTAAAGCCAAAGTGATGGATATAATAATAAATGTGACCATATAGAAATATAAATAAATTTAGGAAGTATTTAAACGATAAATTAGCAGAAGTTTGTAAGAGAGAATGCAATGAGACAATATAGCTAGGAGTGAATTCAAGCTGGATGTTTTGCAAAATCTGTTTTGGAGAGCATGAGACACCAGTGTTGGGATGAAGGTTATCATTTCTACCTTGTGTTTGTTTAACTTGAAGTGCTTGAACAATCTAAGTAGAAATATCCATTAGGAAGAGAGTGTACATTTCTGGAATTCAGGGGAGATCTGTGGGATGGAGATATAGCTGTGGATGTTGTGAAACCCATCAACAGTAATTGAAGCCAGAACCATTAATGAAATTGCCTAAAGGGGTCTAGAAGAGAGAAAAATGTGGATTACATGTAATTAAGTCTTGCAGATCCCCAGCATGCACTGGCCAGTCAAGAGACAATGAAGCTGCAGAAAACGTTTCATGTAATGGCACATTGTTATAGTTTTGTCCAGTTTCCCTCCTCCCCCCACCCCCGCAGTCTCCTGCACCCAAAGGTGAGGTTTTTATGTGATTGGATTAAGCCAGTTTCAGCTGACTTGCTACTAAGAGGTTAGAACTAGTGGTGGGCCGCTGAGGTGTGGCCTGGAAGGATTTCCCTCCCTCGAAGACTCCTCTCTCATCTCTGTTTTCCTTCAGCCATGCCATAAGCAATTTCTCCTCCTACCCTGCTGCTGTGTCTAGCAGTACTTCCTTGGAACCAGCTAACTGTGAACCGAAACCTCTACAAATTATGAGCCCAGATAAACCTTTTAAACTGTGAGTGTCCGGTATTGTGTCTCAGCAACAAGAAAAGTAACTAAGACAACAATGAAGAATGTGGAAAATTTGCAGAGTGATGTGTGTTGATATCCAAAAGATGAGTGAGTTGTACAAAAGATGTTGATGCCTGAGTAATGAATGTAATGACAGAAGTGACTGCCAGTCTTAATAGAAATATTTCAGTGGAGTGATGAATCAAACACCAGATTTAACCTGGAGCCCCAGAACAGGGAAATGATGGCATAGTCACAGTGAGTGTAGTAGATGCTTCAGAGTAGTTTGGTTTTAAAAGAAATGGAAAACAGACTGCTAGCTGGAAGAATAGGAGAACAAAATAAACATTTTTTTAACACTTAAAATAATTGGTAATGTGCAGTTGTTGGATAGGTCGGAGAGCTCAAAATGGCTAGAGTAACTGAAAGACCAAAAACAATTTTCTATCTGATTACAGACAAGACTGAGTGGCCACAGGCAGAATTTTCTTTTCCCTGCTTTGATTTGTTAGTAGAGCTTTTCTCAGGGGAGCAAAATCAATCTAGAAAGATAAGGCTTTTGGGTGGTATCATCATTCCTGGTAACTAAATTAAGAGCTCTGAATATTCATAACCTTTAGTACTATTCTCTGATATGGGGATCCCTTCAATAATCCATTTTTACACTACAACTAAGGCAAGTTACAAATATGAAAGCAAGGAGTGTGGATAATGGCGGATCTAGTTCTTTCGCGGAGAACCCCTCCTCCCGTTTTCCATCCCACATGAGGCCCACTGATGGAGGCAGCACATGTAAAAAAGATCCATGCCAGCCTATGCTATGGAAGAATGAAAGTTTACAAGAACACACATGTTCTGCTACTTCTGTGCTCAGAAGTGATCTTTCACCCATTAACGATTCCTGCTGCACTTGAGGTACTGGAGTTGTGTCTCTGTGACCCTCTTGCATGTCACTAACACGATCTAGTCATGGCAGACAAAATTACCTTAAATCAGCTTTACATATAGTTGTAGTTGCTCTACATGCATCACGTAAATTTTGATTCCCCATAAAGTATCTCAAGAACATCTCCATCTTATAACCATACAAGCATATCAAAATCTCAGATTTTTCATCTTTTTGAGAATTGAGAAAGTAAAGAATGTTTGTATTTTTTAAACCAAGAAACAACAAAAAAGATCGGTCTTTTTTCTCTCCTACTGGCAGGCATATAAATTATCCACAGGAAAAAAAATTTCCACTTAATATAGAGTTGCTTAACCAGGTATACAACATAATTTATGTAGCTTTACCAAGTTTATATTCAGTGTAAGGCTTCATCTATGTTAAATATTTTCTTATTCTATGTTAGCAAAATCATGTGTCACAGTTTGTTCAGAATGCTATAAAAATGCTTTAGACTGGGTAATTTCTAAACAATAGAAATTTATTTCTCATAGGTCTGGGAAGCTGAGAAGTCCAAGATCTAGGTGCTAGTAGAGTCACTGTCAGGTGAGGGTCTATTTCCGCGCTGATGATTTCTTCTTGCCATGTCTTTACATACAGAAGAAAACAAATTCCCTCAGGACCCTTAAACAGGCACACTAACTTCATTCCTGAGGGCAAACCTCACCTGATGTAATCTACCCTTAAAGATCCTCCATCTTGTGTCACATGACAAGATTAGATTCCAACATAGGAATTGGGAAGGAACACAGACATTTAGACCACAGCATCACCTCAGTTTTATCTACTCCTGAAATCTACCCTTTTGGTTACTATTAACAAACATATATAAAACCTCATCAACATTCCTTAAAGCATAAAGAAAATACCAGAATTTTTATACTCTATTAAAAGATCTAGAAAACAGACATATACTACATCTTTGGTATAATATATGATAACGTTTTGTATCAAAAATTGGTAATTATTGTTTCCACAACAATAGCCATTAATAGTAGATAACATGATTTTATTATGTTGCAGATATTAAAAAATAAGGAATAAAATATCATCCTTTGATCAAATGCCAACTATAATTTGAGAATTTGTTATGAAAGCTGTTAATTGGTATATGATCAGACAGAAATTGCTTTTAAAATAATCTCTGATGTTTCTGTCATAAATCGTCATGTCACATTCAGCTCCATCATGGTAGTTTATAAGAGAACATAAACATGACATAATTTGTCAATAATATCCAAAACAGTGGTGTACCATTTGATATGGAGTAAAGTGAAAGAAAAAAACTCACAACTTCCGACTTCAGACTGATTGGCAATTGCCTTAAGAACATAACTTTCCTGTGACAACTAAAGTACTCTTAATGTTGAATTAAGTGCAAATATTTTCAACTAAATTTTTCCTTCAATGGAAATACTTCCCTCAGTGAAAAAAGGTAATGCTAAGTTACCCTCTCCCCAAACTTAGAAAATGTAATCAGACATTTTATAAAGTATCATTATAAAACATGCTAAATGTAGTATCTATACAAGCAAAATGTTTTATTTTGAATATATGCTGAAGATACAGAAAATGTCTTTACAAAAATTTTTATTTGATCTCATTTAATAGAGCATGGAGATGCTGGAATGTCAAGGCATTCCACTGAATTACGGAATTACTTCTGTTCTTTACCAAGCAGAATGCAAACTGTTGTATATTTTAGTTATTCTTTCAGCTTTACAGATTTATTGCTCTTTTTATCTGTAGTTTCGATGTGGAACTAACCCCACATCGTATAAAGAATACTGGATCATGATTACTCCAGATGTTTGATGCAATATGTAAAACCTGTGTATAACTCCTATTTATTTATTTTTTCAGACTATGCACAGACTTTTATATAAATTATGAAAGCTGCTTCCATAGATGAAAGCTTTTTGTAATTCATAGACACCATCCTCTTATCAAACTTGGTAGTCTCTCTTATAGCTGTTTCATTATTAGGCAAACCAATTAAGTGTGCTCAGAGTAAGCCACATATGCTAAGTACACAATTTGTATAAAATTCTATTCCATTCATTACTTTATATTGGTGATTTTTCCCCCTAACTTGGAGAAGTGGGTTCATTTTTTTAATAAGAGTTTTGTGTTAAAAATGGCATGTTGAAATGCCTGACATGAGAATTCTCAAACTGTCTTAACTAGATTTTGGCATTTAATAAGCTGTAAACTGCTGAAGCTATTTGCAGATGAAGTCTCATTTTTGTCCATCAGCAGGGGGCTGGAAGCATAATTAATTGAGTGA
The DNA here is from genome assembly GCA_004027295.1 of Dolichotis patagonum. NCBI lineage: Eukaryota > Metazoa > Chordata > Mammalia > Rodentia > Caviidae > Dolichotis > Dolichotis patagonum. The sequence goes on from PVJX010003092.1 coordinate 15,993, forward strand.
AAGTTAAAAGACAGACAGCACGGTTACATTTATGCAAATATTGCAGGGCAACATCTAAAGGAAGAGAAAAAAATGGCTTGCAACCGATTGGTTTGGTTTTGGACCCAAATCCACAGGGTCCATTTAAACACTGCAGATTGTGCATCTGACAATTAAGACTTATACTGTTTTTTAATCCTAGCTGTGATTGTAGGAATAGTAAGCAAAAAGTTGAAGTCCAGGAAGACAATTCTATTTCAGCTCTCATGTCTTCTACCTCTCATGAATGTTAAAATATACTTGGAAAAAATAAAATATCCAATGATGCATGTGCGTGCAACCATATGCCAGGCTCTGCCGTTTGTTTCTTTTATTCATATCCCAGGCATATGTACCCTTGCACACCAAAGATTCCATTTAATTAAAGTTAGTTAAAAGCTTAGACCGCAGAGATCAGGACAGCTGCTTGAGATATTAACCTGGGCGTTGTTTGGGGACGGCATCCAGCCTTTGCTGTGATTCTGTCTTCTATTACATATTTTGGTGTGGTTTTTCCCAAAAGCAGTTTGCCTCAGAAGACTGCTGACTTTTCCTGAAATGGTTGAGAAATGGTAACTTCCCCAATGATCACAGGAAATTACAAATTGAAATTGCACATATTACTCATTTGTATGTTTTTCTCTCTTACTGTGAGGATCTGCATGACTACACTAGTGACTGATTTTTGATGGTTCCCCTTTCATACATGTTTGAGTTTTGGGCTATTCAGGAAGATACTACTTCCCAGAGAAAAAATTTCCTTAAGCACATCTTTTTTTTACTCCTATTCGTCTGTTCTTAGGATAAGATGAATTGAGGATTTAATTCCAATTTACTTTATCAAAAGGGTGCTGCAACATAATTTATATATACTAGCTAAACAAGAAAAACTGTGTGTGTGTGTGTGTGTGTGTGTGTGTGTGTGTGTGTGTGTGTGTATCATTTAAATTTGAGTGTCCCTAAGTTGGAGTATTGGAAAAATACAACTTTCAGAACTGTCAAAAATACTCTATCTTTAATCATGAACATCACTGATACTATTTGAAGTTTTACAAAATCCTGCAAATACTTGGAATATATTTCAGATGTTTTCAAGGAAATGAGACAGATTTTAATGCAAAAAAATAAAACACAACCAAGACAAAATCAAACAAACAAACAAACAATAAACAATCCATGGTATGTTCCCAATGAAGGATTGTAAAATTCTCAAAAGCTTATAAACATTAAAATATGAGCTAAAGTACATTAACTTAAACTAAGTGTGTCTACATGGAGACCTTTCAGAATTAACTGAACTTACACACTAGGTAGCATATGTGAACTTCTCCTTATTATAAATTGTGTTACTTCTCTTTTGTACCAGGAATCAAACTCTTGACCTTGTGCTTGCAAGGCAGGTGATATGACATTGAGCTGTATCTCTGACCGCAAAGTGAATTGCTTTATAACTCAGTGTCTCCTTCTTTCAAGTCAAAATATTAAACCATAGCGAAGGTGTTTTCATCTTACCCAGAAAGAACAGCCATCATTAGCAAATCATACGATAACAAATGTTGGCAAGGCTGAAGAAATACAGGAACCTTCTACACTGTTGGCAGGAATTTAAGAGTACAACCACTATGGGAATCAGTGTGGAGATTCCTCAAAAACTAACACTAGAAATTCTCTTTGACCCAGCTATTCTTCTTCTAGGTATTTTCCTAAAACAGTTAAAATGCTTCATACTATATGCAGTACATTGCAGTTTAAATCTAGATGTTTCATCCAAAGTTTCATGGACTAATCTAGGGATAAGTTTATGGCTAAAAATGCTATTGGGAGGTGAAGCCTGGTCAGAGGAAGTGGTCCCTGGAGGTGTGGACTGGGGAAGTCTGCCTCCTTTCTTCCACCTTTGATTAGCCTGCCTGCCATGCCATGTGATTCTTCGCTACTTTGCTCTTTTGCTGTGCCACCTTGCCTTGGGGCCAGCTAAACCTCTACAACTGTAAGCCAAAATAAACTCTCCAATTTTTAAAATTGTGAATGGCAGGTACTGAGTCTCAGTTTGAGAAAGTGACTAAGACACAGTGGTATATGAATACCCATTTATGGTAACGCAACTCATAATAGCTAAATCTGGCAGCGGCCTGTATGCCCTTCACCAGATGGATAGATTACAAAAATCTGATAGTTACACACAAGAGGAAATGGAGGCAGCTAGAGACCAGAATGCTAAGTGAAATAGTTCTGACACATAAGCTTAAATATCAGGGTGTTTCTCCTACATGACAAACCCAAGGGGATCAAAGATACAGGAAAGAAGGGAAGGGAAAGGGAGTGAAGAAAGGAAATAAGAAGTGTTCTGTTCGTGTCCCAACTGCACAAAAGGAATATAAACATTACGTTCTGCAAATATATACTATGCAAATAAGTATATGGTTTCTACTTCTCAGAAATTTAACTTCATATAAGGTATATGATTACATAATCTCTAGTGTTTTATTTTGACACTTTATATTTCTAAAAATGAGTTTCCTTTTATAAGTATATTGCTATTATAGGGTTTTCAGTACAAGCAAAAACATTTCATGATTTATATTCTAAAATTGAATATTAAATGAATTTCAAACTGTAATTTCAGAGAAATTAATCTATCCTAAACATGCTAACATATTTAGTAAAATCAAGTGTATAATATTTATTATATTATACAGTTATTATATTTGTTTATATCATTACAAAATTAAGAACTTTTTTTTGAAATAAACTCATTTTAAAGTATATAGTTATCCAAACCAAAAGAATCTATTTGTTGTTTTATTAGTATTCTTATATATGTAGCATAAAATTCTTATAATGTGAAAGAGATTTTTGGATTGTATTTCTGTGTTTTTTTACTTCAATAACAACGCGATTTCAATATGAAAGGTTAGAACAGCATCAAATAGATATGTATTAGAGCAGTGTCAGATATATGACATCATTTTAAAATGTTTAAGAAATTTAATGTTTTAGAATATCTTTTTTTTATTGTACAGAGTTTAGTGTCCATAATGAAAATGTTTTATTCTATGAAGCAAAAGTATAGCTTCCATATTCATTTCAAAATATTATTTGGTTAAAAAAAAACATGCTTTGTTGCCAAGGGATAAATACTCTGGTTCACTTGCAAATGTGGGAAAGAAACTTTCATTTTTTTGATATTATAGCAGGAGAGGAAAAGGAGGCAAGAGCAGATAATAAAGGGTGTGACTATAATCAAGATACATTATACACATTGAACTCTTAAAATATGGGAAACTAGAAAGAAGATAGGATACAGATATAATAAAGGAAAATGGCTTGAATATGTTCTATGCATGTACCACTCTGCCAAACTAAATTTTACCAAACTAAAAACTGATTAACTGCACAACTAATATGCGCTAACAAAAAATGTGAGGGGAAACAAAACCTAAAGAGTACATGAAATATTTTGAATAGAAAACAGCAAATGAGAAATGTTTAGATAAGTAAATAAGAGCATGTTTATTTTCAAATCAGAAAAGTAATCCAAAAGGCAGAAAAATATATTCTGTTAGCTGCTTCCAATGACACAAGCTATTTTATTCTAAACTAAATTGTAAGAATCATGCTACAAATTATAAGAACAATACAAAAATCATGTTTTCCAATATAACACAGTTCAACAAAATAAATAAATGAAATGGTATATAGCTTAAAATCTCTGAGTAGTAATTATTCAGCATATGTGTTACTATTGATTGATAAATACAAAACTTTCTAGCCTAAGGAAAATAAAAAGAAAAAGAATCGAGTAAAATCTGTCATTTACTGTACATCCCTCTGGCATAAGTATCAGTTACAACCTCTAAAAAAGAATGGCAATAAAATTTTTGCTGGTTGTGAGTTAGTGAAGCTTGTAAACTTTCTCATCTTGAAAACCTCACAAAAAAGAAAGTGATAAACACAAAAAAACTGCTTCTAACAAAGTTGTTTATCAAGTGTAGTCATTCTATCAAGGTAGATTATGAACTGCTACAGACAGTATGTCGTGATGGGATTAAATATTGCATTTTTGGGAGCAATTAGATTCCACTAGTATTTATTGAGCTGAAGCTAGAGTGTTACCAGCAGTAAATCTAAATAAAAAGCCAAATGTTTGAAAAATGCATTACATGTTTAAAAGTTTTTAAGCCATTACTGTGAAAGGAGGATTATTGCCATTATGTCCCCTATCCCTTCAAACATATATTCCATCATCTTTGTCAATTTATGAAGGAAAGCAGGGGCTGGGGGTGAGCTCAGCCGTGTAAGTGCCTGTGAGGTTGTGAGTTCGATTCCCCCGCACCAAAAAAAAAAAAAAAAAAAAGGTGAAGGAAAGCAGGAAATCCTCTTTCATCTTAGCTGCATGGCTGTGGTCAAACTCATAAGAGCACACTGCCAGCCAAGTGGAAAAGGTGGCTGAGGATGCACTGGGATGTGTTTACCAGACTGCCTTTCTACTGGACAGCAATGAGCAGCAACGTTGCCCACATTTTCTATCATGCAATACTTTCAGAAGACACAGAAGACTCCAGAACTGCTTCACCAAGAGCAACAATGATCGGATAAGTATGTTCAAGTCAAGGGGGAGTTTTTTGGGGAGAGGATTAATTGTAGTGAGTGTTTTACTGTAACAATTTTTCTAATTTAAATATTCACTGTATAGCTTGATCACATCTTATGAAATATCCCATTAGTTTACTACTTTCATCATTCAATTCTCTAATTGAGTCAAACTAACTGTAATAAGAACTGGACCATGCCACCTAAGTATAAAATTAATGTGTGCAGATCTTAAGTCTTCATGTCTGCTTTTCTTAGAAAACAGAGCAAGGTATGTGTGGTCATTCACTTACTAATAATTCTCCAGATAAATAAGAATTATATGCACTTTAGAAAGAATAATTTCTTTTTATAGGAACTGTAAGTCAATGGTTATATGAATTTAGTACTTTTTCCCCTGGTGGAAGCATGTACAATGGAATACTTAAGTCTAAGTCTTAAATCAAAATAATACTAAATAAGATAAAGTTCTTGAAGATATAGCACATAAAACACTGTTTTATCCTCATTTTCTTCTTTAATACTAGTTTAATAATAAAACTGAGGGATAAAGAGGACAAGTGATTAAGGTTAATGGGCTACAGTTGAAAGGAGGAAGATGCAGGATTTGAACTTGTGTCTGCCAGATTTCACAGTTCAAGTTCCTCAATATATTAAGAATTATCAGTGGAATGTTCCAAATGGAAACTCAATCAATCATTTTTCTAACTTTTAGGAGTCTTTCCTAAGCTTTAGGAGTTTGTAAGCAGCTCTTATTTCTTCTCCTCACTGATCTAGGTTAAATAGTGCTTTTCACAGAGGTTACTGAATGAAAATAAAATGCATAGGAGAAGAGGTGTCAATAAGCAAAGGAAATTTTTGCAAAAGTTATTTTTGTTCTCCTTAGTTAAATTTAACTGGAATTTTAAAATCTTTTATAAAGCTTGATGTCTTCTTTATAAACAGTTGGAATGATATAAAGAAATGGAAGGAGAAACATGGATTTTATCTCTTATTGATTTGAGTAAGAAACACAATGCTTAATTAAATTTCATTTTAAAATAATTTATCAATTTAATGGAAATGTATCTGAAGTTACTCTTTGTATCTTTATTAGAAAGTACTATTTGGATCATTATTAGAAAGTACTGGAGGGATCTGTAATTGTAAAGAAGGGACTGTTAAAAGTATAGTATTACAAAATCATCTGGAAATGTAGAATCACACAACTACAAAGGGTCTTCTAATAAAGTCTCATCTAATGTGTCAGGATTAAAGAATTAAGTGTATGCTCTAAGTAGAGTAGAAAGATAAAATTGAAAATATACATAATAAGACAATAGAGAATTTAGGGAAAGCTGTACGAGCAGAAAGATACACACAGCTGTGACATCATTCATTGTGAAGATCTATAAAAAATTAGAGGCAAAGAAACTAGCTCAGTTTCAGATTAGAAAATATCACCACGTGGTCCAGAAGACAGTTACATATCAGAAAAAAAATGAATGTAAACTTGTCAAGGAATGAACTGAGAGGATATCAGATGAAAACTGTCTAATATATAATAAAACTGCACAAATAAACTTTTTAATATCTCATGAAATATTCTTTCCCAGTTAGACAAATTCTAAGAGCAACTTTGACAATATGGGAATGACTTACATATTTTAAAATTTTCTTTGCTCTAGGTCACTACTTCTTTTTTTTGTATTTATTTTATTTTATTTTATTTTATTTTAAGAAAGAAAGAAAAGAAAATTTTAAAAAGACAAAATAGAGAAAACAAGAAGAAAAGTAGAATATAAAGTTCAAAAACAATTAACATCATAAAATCACTAGTTGATATGTCACGTATTGTTAATAGTTGTAAAAGTTACAGAGTCAAAGCATAAAAGGTGGCTAGACACTCAAACATTGACAGTACAAACTCTTCTGTTCAATGATCTAACAAAAACTCAGTAATATGCTCATCTATTTTACACACTAAATACCATTATATCCTTTAGAGAACTTTCCTTCTCTTTCACTTTTACAATATCCATTATACTTTTATATCTATTATACTTTTTGGATACCATTATTCTGTCAGTTCTTATCATTTTTTATACTAGAGAGACAATGTGATATTTACTAATGTGAGTCTTGTACTTAACTAATGAGGATATTCTCAAGTTGCCTCCATTTATGTATAAAGGCCTCAAGATCATTCTTTTTTATAGCTGGGTAGTATTCCACCATATAAAAATACCACATCTTTTTCATTCTCTCTGCAGTTGATGGGCATTTTGGTTGTTTCCAAGATTTAGCTATCACAAATTGTGCTTCTATGAACATGGGTGCACATATACAACTGTGACATGACCTTTTCAATTTTTCTGGGAAAATACCCAGCAGGGGAATAGCTGGATTGAATGGAACTTCCAATCCTAGTTTTTTGAGGAATCTCCATACTGACCTCCACAGTGGTTCACCAGTGGTTGTGTTCCCACCAACAGTGGAACAGTGTTCCTTTTTCCCTGCAGCCTTGCCAACATTTGTTATCAGTTGTTTCCTTGATGGCAGCCATTCTTTCCGGGGTAAGATGAAATCTCAATGTTGTTTTAATTTGCATTTTCGAATGACCAGTGATGGTGAACATTTCTTCATATATTTATTTGCCATTTGTATATTTTCATTTGAGAACTGTGTGTTCATCTCAGATGCCCATTTTTGGAGTGGGTCTTTGAATTTAGGGGGCTTGATGTTTTTCAGTTCTTTATATGTTCTGGATATAAGTCCTTTGTCTGAGGGATTGCTGGCTAAAATTCTTTCCCATTCTGTGGGTTTTCTTTGGTAGTGATTTCTTTGGAAGTGCAAAAACTTTTTAGTAATAGGAGATCCCAATTGTTGATTCTTTGAAGTATTTCCCATGCAGCTTGCATTTTATTCATGAATTCTCTTCCTATCCTATGTCTCCAAGATTTTTACCTACTTTTTCTTCCAGTAGATTTAGTGTTTATGTTTTAATATTTAGATCCTTGATCCACTTTGATTTTAGTTTAGTGTATGGTGATAGGCATGGATCTATTTTCAGTCTTCAGCATGTGGAAAGCCAATCTTTCCAACACAATTTATTAAAGTGAACATGGTTAGCCCCTTTGTCAAATATAAGTTTGCTGAGTGTCTTTGTAGTAACACTTGCATCTTCTAATCTGTTCCATTGATCCTCAGGTTTGTTTCTTTGTCAGTACCATGCTGATTTTATGACTGTGACTGTATCATAGTTTCAAGTCAGGAATTGATATGCCTCCTATATTGCCTTTGTTGCCCAGAATCACCTTTGATATTCTAGGTTTCTTCTGTTTTGAAATGAATTTTAGGAATGTTTTCTCTAGATCTATAATGTATGTTAAATGATATTTTGATTGGGATTGCATTAAATCTGTGTAACAGTTTTGGGAACATGTCCATTTTCACAATGTTGGTTCTTCCTAACCAAGAGCAAGGAATATCCTTTCATTTTCTAGTATCCTCTTCAATCTCCTTTTTTAGAGTAGTATAATTTTCAGCATATAGGTCTTTTACATTCTTGATTAAGTTGATTCCTAGGTATTTCATTTTTTTAGATGCTTTTGTGAAAGGCAATATTTCCATAATTTCTATGTGAGTTTTTTTGTTTGTATACAGGAATGTTATTGATTTTTGAGTGTCTAGTAGTCTTTTAATGGAGTTTTTGGGGTCTTCTATGTAGAGTATCAGATCACTACTTCTTTACAACTATCCATTCATCTGCTTTTTGTCTCTTTTGTTCTCCTTCTTCCTTTCGTCTTTCATTCCCTCTTTTCTTCTCTCCTCTCTTTCAACAGAGATTTGCTGAATTATCTGAATATTTATACATTGTTTTCTCTTAGATGCTTGAAAACATTCATGTGCAGTGAGCAAAAAATATGAAATACATATCTGTATGAATTTTAACAAGATTTCACATGAGCCACTTGAACAAAACACTTATGGTTATCTTGTTAATGGGGTAAAATAAAATGCCACCTCCAAACGACTGTCGTATTTATCTTAACTATACACAGTCCCAGCAATGAACAGTATGAATATACAAGAGATACAAAGTTAATCTTTACAGGATCAAAAAGAAAAAGGAACATATTTTCATAAGTGGTACATGGTGATCCATGCTACCATTACAAATATATCTTTTTCTTAATTCAGAATGTTTTTCCTGAGATTATTATTTGTAAAACTTAATGCAAAAATCACTTAGGTCCAATAGTAATATTATATGATTATCAGAGCCAGATCAAAATCCCCACTGGATCTTGGAATTTAACCCCAGATTACACATATGATGTAATTTAGAAAGTGATTATTAACTGAGTAATGTAAATTAAAATTTGTAGCATATATATAAACTAATTTTTATACACTCATACAATATAAAAATAAATCTAGAGATAAAATAAGCATTTTCTTATCAATAAATACAATAAATCTTTATATAGCTGACAAATGCTAGTCAGTTCTGGGTGTGAAGTTCATTTATATGTGTATTGATTACTCTTGCTGTGTATATTTTGAAAAAAATGCAAGCTAAGAATTCTATGAATGCCTTGGTATCCAGCCTGTGTTTTCTTTTATAAGTTAGAGAAAAGAAGAGTGGCTTCTGGCTTCTGATTAATCCTTCAGTTTATATTCCATTTCATGTTCATTCCTAAGAAAATTAATCTCTGAAAGTGCCATTTCCAAAGTATATGTCAGTGAGGAATCTGTTCACCTGTGAGTACCAACATGAGACTGATCCCAGGCTAGTGAACAGGAGGAAGGAGATTATCACATATTTGTATAGTAGCATCACTGAAAAGATTCCTCATTTTTGATGAGGAACCCAAGACCCATAGGCTAGAGTTGGAGGTCTGGAAATCAAACCCATCTCCCATATTTCTAGATCATGGATCTGTCCTGGGATCCTGAGGAGAGGGGAAACAATCAAAACCTTTAACTTAGCTTTCAGTAGTTCAAAAGCGATTTTGATATAGTATCTAGTACTGAGAGGTAAAATATAGTTTTTTTTTAAATGCCATTTAGTTTTAACAACTTCTTCCTAAATTGAATTGCTTTCAGGAACTGCGTTGTGAAAAATGCATAGCAGTGACTCTCCTAAAGCACCTCTTCATATATAACATACTGTAATTCAGATCTTCCTCCTCTAGGCGATAAGCTAATTGTGGAAAAATGACTCAAACTACAGTGTTTAATACTTACTCTATCCTGATAAAATGAGCTCGCTAGACATACCCTTCTATATAAACTAAATATGCTCTAAATTGCTAAATAATTTCGTGGACTTTAACTGCTTTAATGCACTAAAAGCAATGCTTCGGTCTGGTTTCTATGATTAGAGTGATTTGCTTTTGAACGAAATAGAAAATTACACTCAGTTCATTTATAGGCAACCAACCTACTGTTTCTTTTGGAAAAGCAGCAAAAGACTAAATAAGAAAAGTGCAAACTTCTAATGCTGAAGTAATTATGCAAAAAATATTATATAGGGTAAATATATTATGCATTTGAGGCAAGTATAATATATCAAAGTCAATAGTAAGAAAAGCTGGGTGCATTTGAGATGACTTCACTTTCACTTGAAGGTTATTTAGAACTTCTTTGTCTCCTTTCTGCAACTTCTGTTAAGCAATCTGGAGATTAATTAATAATTCCATTATGTTGTAATGTTAAGTTCAATTTTGTAATTAGCTTATTATAGCTTAAATGGCATTCCTGAGTCGACTTATGATTCAGATGGTTCAGACTGCAAAAAGGGTAGACATGGAGTTTCCATTATAGGACTTGTTGACATGATCCCAAAGAAGTAAAATGATAACATAAAGAGAGGGGTATGGTATAATAAATTTATATATATTTCAAGATTTCAAAAATTCTGTCATCTAATAGAACTAGAGCTTAAAATAATAACCTTTTAAATAACTAATATTGGCTGAATGCTATAAACTATCCAAACTCGTGTCATACATTTTACATGACTTATATTTATAATCTTAAAAACTCATAGAAGGACATATTATTATCGGTCTTATTTTGTAGCCAACAAAACCGAAATTGAATTATGTAAACCAAATTACCTAAGCACACATTATTAAAACAGAGCAGATTCTCATTCACTGCACTCATCTATATTAAACAGTTAAATCAGAGGATGCACTACACAGTTTTATATTGGTCTTTTTAAAGACAAGGCATAAAACAATGATCTTAGAGACCATTTTAACGTACAGATTGATGGGCTTAAACATTTTATAAGTACTGTCTTATAGGTAGAAATTTATTCAAACCATGGACATTTTGGGGCCTGTTACATTAGTTATTAACCATGTATGGCTATTGAGAACTTGTAATATTTTAGGTAAGATTGAGCAGCTTAGTTTTTAAATCATATTAAATTCTAATTAAATTCAGTATAAATAACTATATGAATCATATTGGACACCCTAAATAAAGAGCAGTAAAGTTTTGGAATATATGCTGATTTTACTAAGTAAAATCATAATTGGAGTAGAGAGAATAATTTTTTTACATCCAATATTAAAAGTAGAAAATTGAGTAAAAGGACAGCATATAATTTATTGTAGTAAATATTTGCTGATATTTTAAGAATGTAAGAATTATTGAGTGAAGAAATATTAATTATACATTAACCAGCTAACTATTGTCATTTTTGGCATCACCTACTAAACATGCTCTGAATTTTTTAAAAATGGCAACTACTACATAAATGGATTAGTGCATTTAAATTGTCATCTTAAATAGCCTTATAATTTGTTTTTTAAATCTGCATTTCATAATAAGGATTTAGGAAGAAGTAAGAGCAATATTACTGAGATTAGCCCTTTGAAAGAAACATATTACTTGCGTAGTATAGTCTGTGGATATGTTTATACAGGTAGTTTATGAAGAAAGGGCACTAACTTGAAGTGGGATAAAGGAAATTTGACAAATGTATGGGAATTTTTCTCTCCTCTTGGTTCATACTACACTTAGGCTGCCTAAAATGTATTTTAAAATGAAAAAAAGTTTTCTTCTATTTATACTCTGCTTAACATGTTTTTGTCAACAAAATAAAGCATACAATATACAATATCATATAATTTTGTTCCTTCCAATTTATATAGAAATGGTTCCTGGATAATTTGTACAATGTAGCAACTCATGATGAAAAGTAATAAAGCTACCTTTTGCTGTCTTTCCTCCACAACTAAATACATGTTAATGTGCCCTATTTAGAAGTTTCCTTGGTAACTTATTTTTTAGTGGGCCTGACAGTTATATTTTGTTTATTTTCTAGGATTCAAATTGCATGTGTAATAACTTAAAAAGAATTGGTTAATGTCACTTGGTTAATTTCTTCTTGTGTAGTTTTATTATTATACATCCAGGATTGGATATTAAAATGTTACAATATGTGAATAGTGAACAAGTAAGAGCCAGAGGCAACTTTTATATCTCAGTGTGAATATAATTTATAGTGACTACAAGATAATCATATTATGTTTTCCAAAATCTTCACTCTTTTCAGGAACATAGACTACTAAATGAACAAAAAAAACTTACTGATTTCATAAGCATAACAATTCTTATGATAAATAAGAAAATTTGAAACAAATTTTTAAAATGTAGTTTTACCCTTCCCATAAACAAAAGAAAGCACTCAAAAATCGTAGCTACTCAGAGAGAACAGGAATATTTAAAAAATGGGACAAATCAAAGCACAAACAAAACTAATGAATTAAATATAATTTTAAAATATGAAAATCAACTATTTGAATTAGTTATCCTTGTGTCTTTCTGTCCTCATTTTCATGAAAAGTTGGGAAACCCAACAAAAATCTATAAATACCAAGAAGTCTGGCTCCTAGTTTAATAGTAGCAGCACACAGAATCTTTGTAAACATTTTGTTAACAATTTAAAATACTCAAGGGAAAGTATTAGATTATGTTTATAGTTATGTCTTCCAAATTCAAGCTGAGCAAAATGCCAACAAGACACAGGTTCATAAAAGATGAGCAGGTGAAGGAAATAAAATGTAATTGTGGAGAAATATTATCTTTGTCCATTATACATATACCTTAGGACACATTAGCACATCTGTTACATATTTCCTAGAGATATGAGTTTAAGTAAGCAAGTTTTATAAAGTTATCAATTTAAATGTAACTTTTCTTCATCCCAAAATATATAAATGTTGCAATAGAAATGATCATATCTTTGGTATGCCTTAATAAACATATGAAAATTAACTTTATTGATTATTTTACTAGGAATCTGATTTAGCTATGATGTCATTCCCAGATTTTTAATTTGAATGTATAGTAGTACATCATATTAATCATGTGGCTTTGAAATAATTTCATGGTGCTACTTTGGTTTGAGACTCCCCACTAGTTACCCTGGTTGACAGCTCTTCTAATTGATTTTTACAAATTCAAAGAAAGGGTACTATGTGAATAAAGAGAACTCAGTGTAATTGAGTACATAACAAACCTTAGAAGTATTTAGCAGTGAAGTCCATCTTTCAAAGAAAAGCCTTTTTTTACTCTGTTTATTTTTTTAAATTATTTCAGCTCTCATCCTCAAACAACCAGCAACTTTATTTTGTACAAAAGGTATACAATAAAAAAATCACTGAATATGCATATTACTTTGTGATAGAACTCAAAGGAGGCTTAATTTAGAATCCAGAAACAAAGAGAATTATTATTGGATGTCTGGGTTGCTTGATCTTGAGAAAATCATTTAGTTTTTTTTTTACATTTAAATTAGTTGATTTCTAAGTATTAAGTATACCTATACCCATACATATGCATATATATTATTTATATGCAAGATATTAAATAAAACTATCTTTCTTCTTTCTATATGATTATATTCTAGAAAATTTGGGATAGATGTAAGCAAAATAAGGTTAAGTATAATTATATCATTTAATGTAACAAATATATATATTTATGTATTTCTACATACATCACATATATTTAACTTTTAAAGTATGTCTTTCTCTATTTTAACTTGTTTCAATTTCTAAATTATTTAAAACTTTCTTTATAGTTAAGAGTTCTTCCAAATGATTTTTAGTGTCAGTGTATGTTACTAATATTCATATCATGCTGTCTGATCCAATTCTCAATTAACATGAAGTGTGTAGTTGAGTTATTTGCGTATCGCTTTTCCTTGCTCTCATATTTGACTTTTTATCTTCGATCACAAGATTCCAGATATTCTGGAATTTTGCTACATTCTAAAATCCTACTGTCTCAATATATTTCTTTTAGGACTTAAATAATCTGAGTAATTTTCTTGATCATGCAACTTAAACAGTAATTATGACTGCAATTTAATGGCAATTCATTGACCCAACCAATAGCTACAGCCATATGGTCCATGAATTGGGTTTCTGGTTCAGCATAAGACAGTAAGTCCTCACTTCACGATATTAGATATCGCTAAGAAAGAGTTATGATCAGAAAATAACTTCTGAATCTGAAAGCTCAAACTCTCCTAAGCTGTGGCAACTGTGTTTTCTTATGTGTTAGAGATCACCTTGCAAGGAGAGAGAAAGAATGAAAGTGGAAAGAGATTTTTGGTAGCACACAGGAGCCTGGTTGAAGATGTTAGTGGAATGTAGCCATATTGCATTCTTGACTGTGAAATATGCATTATTTTATTTAACCTATGACAAAGATTAAATGGAAAAGACAGAAAGGAAGGTGGAAATGAAATAGAGGCAAAAAGAAGAAGGAATTAGTGTTAAAAAGGAAAGAAGCATTAAAGAAAAGAAAATACACAGCAAAATATTAACTAAAATGTAAAACTTAATTCTTTTTTCCATTAAAAATCACATGATGATAAATATTCTTTTAGACAAATCTTAAATTAGCAGATAAGCTTACAGGTATGAAATTGAAATCTGAAGACTATGCACACCATTAAAGTTTTTCATTTATAATATCAAATTGCCAAATAGGTTAAATAGATTTGCAAACCTACTCGGAGTTTATGATACTCTTTCCCTGCATCTTTCTCAGCACTAAATAGAATCTTTCCTCTTTTTCTTCCTGATTCATGTATTATAACATTTAACTCTGAAATATATTTTGCAAATTTCCTCAAGCTATTATAAATTTTTAAGTATAAAATATTTTCTTTAATATACTCAGTTGTCTTAGCCATCTTCCTGATTTCTAGACATAATACCAGACACTGATAAGTTAGAGGAGAGGTTTATTTTGGCTCATAGTGATAGTCCTTGGTGGTCGGGCTCTAAGGCAGAAATGCATGGTACGTGCTCATAGTGACAGAAAAGCTGCTTAGGTTATAGTGGCCAGGAAACAGGGACAAGGGGAAAGCCAGAAATGGAGCTATATCTGTCATTCACAACCCCAGTGATCCATTTGTTCCAACTGGACCCCATCTCCCAACAGCAAATCAGTTGTTTGATCCCCCAAATTCAATCACCTTTTGAAAGCTCCAACTATGAGTATGTGAAGTTTTAGGAGACATTCTGGAATCTAGCCATGACTATAATCAGTTAGTTTCTTCAAGATATCTGTATTTCCTTTTTTAATGGGGTATTATTCACAATACCTAAGTTATAGAATCAATCTAGGAGTTCATCAACAAAAAAATAAGTAGAAAATATGTGGAGTGCGTGCACACACACCAATACTACTGAGAAATGAAAACTAAAGAAATCATTTCATTTGCAATAACATGGATGAATCTGGAGGACATTATTTTAAAGGAAATAAGACATTCACAAAAAAACAAACGCTGCATGATTTCAGTTATATGTGGACCCTAAAACAACTCATCTCCAAGTAAAGAAGCTGGAGGGATTGGGGAGGTTTTTCTCAGTGAATACAAAATTTATGTCAGGAGAAAGAAATTCAAGGGATTTATTTTACAATACTGTGATTATAGATAATAACAATATAATATATTCTTCAGAAATGTGAGAGTGAACAATTTCTCCAACCACAAAAAGTGTAACTACATGAGGTGATACATTTTAATTAGCTAGACTTAGTCACTTAAAATGTGCATATCCTTCAAAACATCATGTGTTAGACAATGAATACAATTTTTCTGTCAATTTGTAAAATTAAGTAGTATGCAAAATAATCATATTTTATATTGAGTGGATACAGATGTTCCCATCTGATATTTGTCATTAGTTCAAAGTCTCTTCATCCTAATATTACATTTCATTTATATTTTTTGAAAAATCCTTAAATCACTAATCTATTAAAAATCATCTGGTATATAGACTATTTTAGTATCTTAATGTGTTACGCTTCAAACTGCATGTAGCAGCATCAGTATTTTCGGCCATTTGGGGGATATAGCCTGCACTTCAGGTATGCTAGAGAACCCCACTACTGAGCTACATATTCAACCCCAGCTCCATTTGTTAACTGCCCCTATCTTTCTCTTAATCCAACAGTAAAACTTCATCTAATTTCATTAATTTATTGTATATGCAATATGCCTATATTAAAATTGTATTATTGTCCTTTGATACTTTTCTATTTACCATAGGACCCACTATTACAGTATCTATACTTTATTAACATTCAATCTTATCTAATTAATTTTCCCCACATTATTTTTTCAGGTAAATCTGATACATTTTTAATAAGAATATTTTGCTATTTTAATGAAAAATCTTATGCTTCTTTTATGAAGATTAATTTACAGTTTCAAAGCAGTAAAATTCAAATACTTATACTTCTTAATTTAGGATTTGTTTATGACAGTGCATAAGGTCCCCAATAATTTTGGCACTAGGAACTAGTTTTTTGGAGGACAATTTTTCTACAGATTGGGAGGGGTGTTTCTTCTTAGCACATTTTTGCAGTACACACTACTTACATTACTCAGTGCTAGTATCACCACCTCAGCTCTACCTAGATCAGCAAGGATTGAAATAGGCAGCCTAGAGATCTTGCATGTGGAGTGCACTGTAGAGTTTGTGCTTCTATAGGAATAGAAGGCTTCTACTGCTTCTCTAGGAGGTGGCACTCAGGCAGGAATGTCAGTGATGAGAGCCACCGCAAAGGGAGAAAGTTTTGCTCCCAAACTCCCTGCCAACTTCCTGTTGTAAGACCCTGTTCCTTACCTGTCAGGGACCTGCACAGATCCATGGTACAGAGGTTGGGGACCCTCGACAATAAATCATATTAACATGTATCTATAGATACTTTGTACATATTGAAAAAGAAAAATTACATTGTACAATTTTGGCTAAGATAACAATAGGAGATTGTTAACAGGAAAAAATGAACTTAGCGCCAACCAGTCCTTACAATAAAATAAAATAAACTACAAAATGTGATGAAATAGAACTTTGTAAGTGTGATTTAAGGCAAGAAGCAAAACTAATGGGGGTGTCCTCAAATTAATTTATAAAGTACCAACAGATTATCTGTTATGCAAGTAGTTCAGAATATGTTTCTCTAGGAGAAAACTGAGAAACTCCTCACTGTAGGAATTTTTCCATTGGTAGTAATTGTTTGTAAACAGTAAGCACATAAAATAACAGAGCTAAAAGCAAAAACTGAAGAATTCTTCTTATAAAGAAAAATCCACAAAAGTTTGAAATATTTTCTTTTACATATGAATTGAGAAGATTTAATTTCAGAAATGTTACATAATAGGTATTTTAACACATAATAAATAATAGTGTAACGAAAAGGATTTTGATATATCATAAATAATAGTAGAAATAACAATTTAATTTACAGTGGTATCTCAGTTTATGAACTTCATTTGTTTTACAATTTTGGAGAAAATGGCTGCCTTTAGGTGAGGGAGAGGGCTCTGATCATATTTGTCATCTGATGTGCAGTTTGCAAACAGCAAAATTTTGCTGAACACTTTTGCTTGTGAAATGAATTGTTTGCAAACAGAAGCATTTGTGAACTGAGGCATGAGTTTATCACAGACAAATCCTAAAAAAAAATAATAATGTATTTCCCCACATACAGACTGCTATGACAGAAAACATGGAGGTAATTCTATTGGTGCAGAATGATGGATAGCTTTTGAAGCATAGTTTTGCTGCCAAAATGTAAGATATTTGGGGAATACAGAACAGAAGCTTTGCAATAGATAGTTTTCATTACATTTCACTTAATACAAGAAGAGTGTGATTATTGTAATTTCTGAATGAATCGCTGTACCCATTATTGTATATTCATGGATATAGTCTTTCAATTAATACATATACATTTTTATTTTAAAAATAAAAGATTGAAATGATACAGAATTTAAAAAAATGGTAAATTAATACTAGTTAATATATTGCATATTATTATCTTAGAAGTAGTTTTTCAGGTTATAAGATTTAGGGTATAAAAATGATCAAACAATGAGATCACAAACTGTTCTATTTTGATGAACTTAAAGAGATTAGTAGTATTATTATCATCATAAATATACATTTGAAAATAACACTTGTGCTTTATAGATTTTTCATTTCAATGTCTGTACAAATTTTCGTAACACAATTCATTTGTGCATTTCAGAAGGTCAAAACACAAAAATTTAATGAATAGAGTATATTAGATCTCCTACAAGCCCTACCATTACTTGATGGAGTTTAGCTGTTACAGGCAGCTGAGTTAGAAATATTGTAAGCAATCAGACAGGTCTGGGCCCTCAAAGGAACCAGCGCAGAAGACCAGATGCCTTGCAACATTGGAAGAGACAGACACTTTTGCTGAAGGCCAGATCTCAAGACAAAAGGCAAAACAAATGCAACCACACCCTAAGTATAAACATCAAGGATTGATATTCTAAATAGGTATCCATCACTGAGAGGAAGCCAAGAGTCACCATCCCAACTCGCTACAGGAAGAATTACAGCTCTTCAAGCACGCCCACTTGCTATATGACTTGCTTCCACATTTTCCCTGATTTGGTCAATTTTACCTGAGCAATAAATCTTATTGGTTGAGCATAGTTCTGTCCCATCTCATGCCCACCTGTCTTGTGAGTCCCATGTTTTCTCCATCTTGGACGCATCCTACCTTGTGGTTTTACTCTAAAAAGTCCCTAGAAAAGACAGTCTTCGGCAAGTCACTCTTGATCACTTCTGTGTCTCTCCCAGACAGAAGGTTTCATTCTTTCAATAAATATATTCTGCTCTTAACCTCCATTGTTCATAAAATCCATTCTGTGATTTTAAAGAACATGAACTCTTACCAGACATGTAGTAGGTTGGGAGTTTCATTCTCCTATATCACCCCCCCCCGACCATATTATTGGACTTTGTATCCATGGTCATAGTAGAGTAAATACACTTGAGAAAACACATTGGCTGAGAAAAATGAATGGAATTCTTTCATACAAATTTATTTTTAAATCACAAGTATTTTAAGTTCAGTGTTTTGGACTATCAGTCCTTTAAAATTTTCAACTGAAATCATGGCAAGAAATATTGATATAACCAATCCAGTACATGAAGTAGTTGTTAAATAAATAATTGATAAAACAATAATTAACCATGGTATTCTATTTTTGTATTGAGGTTTAGTTTTTATACTTGTCATGATCTTTTAAATCAAATTACACAGCCAATAAAGGAAAATAACCAGTGTTATTTTGGTAAAACTCCATGTATTGTCGTTGCTGAAATCTCATTCACTTCTTCGCTCATCAAATCTCAGTTGTTTAACAATTTTTATAAGATTATAAACTGGATTATAAGATACACCTCCAACCACGTTTCACTTTTAAATTATGACACCAAGATCCTGATTTACTTGCTTACAAATTAATTTAAGTATTCTAAACCATACAAGTGTTATTAAATTTCTTCAATTCCCTCTTGCTTTGGACTCTACAAAATATGTTTATGAATTTTGAAATTCAGATAAATCAAAGAAGCAAATGATTTCTCCTTCTTAGAATTTATATTTGCTGTAACACATTAAAAGTTACAAGAGACCTGTGAATTCTTGTATCCCTGGCATTCAATTCCTATGTAGACAATGTCCATAATAAAGGTTAAGCTCCTAGTGTTTCAGATGAGAATGAAGATTATGTTGTACAGTGAACTAGAGTGCTTGTGTGTTTCATTTTGGAAAGGAATTTGTCTATTATTTGTCTGCATCCTAACACTGTACACAGAGTTTAAATTCAAAGATGATGGACTAATTAATGCAGAGGAGGAAATTTCAAGATACCCCAAAGTTTGGTTGGGGCCTAGGTACTTCAGGCAGCTGACAGCCGGATTCATAGTGAGAATCAGGAGCAAATATTAAGTTGAAAGATATGACAAGATTGCAGTTTTACCAGAAAATAAGTGTCTGAAAAGTCGGATCCAAGGATACCCTGGTTGCTGAAAATATTACCACTACAAATAAGACAAGAATTTTGCATCAAGATAATAGGAAAGATGCCTGAAGGCCATCTCAGGTAATGTATGGACCCCACCCTTGGCAGGTTCAAGCCTGTAATACAGCAAACTCCTTTCAAAAACTTTGCTTTAAGAAGGTATTGCTATGGTACCTTTCTCATTCTAAAGCTTTCTTGGGAAGTTCAGGTACTCAGACACCACTACAGAAATGGTACAGGGAGGCCAAGCTATTACTCAAGCTGGTGGTAGACACTGGTGCATTCAATTGGTTCTGGGTTTCAGGCATGCATGGTGCAAGTTATGTTTCCACTTAACTTTAAGACAAAGACATGGGATACCAAGTGAAAATGTGTGACAGAATCACAGGTTCTTCCAAGACTCCTTAATATGATAATGCTTGAAGCTGTGAGAATAAAGCTGAACATATAGCACAGATTCTAGTAAGGTAGAAATGCCAGGAATTTGGAATGTCTTCTGAGAAACACCTCAGGCAGTGATCAGATGAAGTCCAAGAAAGAGCCCCTCTGTGAGCTCCAACCAGCCAAGCTATAGGGGTGGAGTTATCTACTCCCTTTGGAGCTCACTTCTCACCACAACTAGCATCAGATGCTACACATAGAGCTACAGGATTTAGTGTTTGCCCGCTGCTTTCCAATCTTGCTTTATTCTGATTCTTTTCTACTCACTATTGCTCTGTTTTGAAACAGCAATGTTTACTTTGTGCCACTGCATGTTGGAATTCTGCAGTACTTGAATTAAGTCTTTGGCAACTCTTGCAGTCTCACTAAATGTATTATGAACACTGGGGTAAACATAAGTCTTTCAGAGGTACAATATTATGATTAGATTTAGAATGTCCCACAAAGTGTCATGTGTTTGGAAGTGGGGGCTGCTTAGAAGCGATAGGTCACTGGAGACATGATCTAAAATGGTATTTTCTTGTCCCCATCGTTGCCCTTCTCTCTCTGCCTCCTGATAGCCTTGGGGAAAGCAATTTCCTCTGGTACACCTTTCTACAATCCAGGTTCTTCCTTGAATCAAATAAACCAAACTACTAATGACTGAATACCTTATCATCATTACCCACAGTAGAAACAATGGATATTTCAGCCATTTTTTTCATGTAACTTACTTTAACCTTTAGTTCCTGCTTGTGTTGGTCATGCATGTACCACTTCAGTTCGATGATGGGCTATTGCTATGTGTGTCCACATTTGTAATGCAGTAGGTCAGCTGGCACCCAGTGTATGTTAAGCACCCTGCTCACATGGAAACCTGTGTTGCACATTGAATGATTTAAACTCCATTGTTTTAGCTTGTATCTGCATGTCTCCCCGAAGCCACATGGCGTCATAGTTAGGCTTTGTTTGAGCTGGCTAGATCTAGAATTTGTGATACTGGGATTAAGCGTGTGTGATACTAAATTAGTCTACTGGTTGGAATTAGTGTACTTCTGGGTAGCACAACCCAAAAGGTTGGTAGCCTGGATGGAATAAAAGGGAAAGGCCAGATGACTGCCTCTTGCTTGCTTTGCTCTGCTTTCTGCCTGCTACAACATGAACAGTTTCTCTTTTCTCATACTCTTCCGCCATTCCACCCTGGTTTGGATCCAGCTTGGATTCAGTGTGAGATATAAACTGTACAAAATGTGAGCTAAATGAACCTTTCCTTCCTTAATTTATGAGTGTCAGGTATTTTGTCTCTGCAATGGGACATATAATAAGATATCCACTAAGGCCCAGTAGCAGTCTAGTTTCTCAGTGGGAAAGTCACTGGCAAATGGCAGATCTTTAGTCTAAAATCCCAACTGAATCTGCTGTGATTAATATTTGCAGGCCTTCAAGAGGATAGATTCCTATCCACCAAGTACCGTTGGATTTTCTGGATCATATGGCCCAAGTAGTAGAGCAGCCTGCATACTAGCCAGGTTCTGTGGCCAAGCCTTTGCTTATTCTGGATTCAACTCAAGGCTAACAGACTTCTGAGCTGCTCAATAAATGGGTTAAAGTAACACACCCAAATGCAGAATATGTGCCCCCCCAATCCAAATTTTTTACCAGTAATAATAATTAGCTAGTATTGAAAATTAGTAGTAGAAGTGGAGTAATTGCTATAATTCTACCTTACCAGTATAGTAGTTTAGAATTCTTTTGAACTGATTTGCAAGAGGAATTTGGTGATGTGTGATACAGAAGTCCTTGAATAATGTTGTGAGTAGTGCTTGATGTGTAATAAAATTCAGAGCTCAGAACACAATAATGCTGATAAGAATGGGGACAGTAAAGGCAAAGCCCAGAGGGTTTCAACTGGGAAAAGAACTCCATTGACAATTATATTTGAAACCCTATGTTTCCTGGTAGGAATTTCATTTAAATTTTGGTCCACTGCTGATGCTAAGACTCTAAAGAGGGTGTTTTTATTCCTAGCTCCTTCTTTCTCTGTCTGTTTTCTGACCAGCACCGTCACAGCTTTCTTCTGACATATATTTCTGCCTGTTGTTTCTGCCTTGAAAACGCCAACCATAAACTAAACTGACTGAAACCTTGAGCCAAAGTAATCTTTAAGTTATGGACTTGGGTATTTCATCACTATGGAAAGAAAGGAAGCATGGAGCAAGTATTGCCAGGATAACAGTTTGGCAGTGTGCTGTCCACAAAGGGGCCCAGCCTCTGCTTCATTCATGGAGTTCAAGGTCTTTAAACTGACCTTCCTGGGCTCTCTGATGCTACAAATTGAGGTAACTTCTTGTTAATTTTCCATAAATTTCTCTGCTTAGATAAATGCAATAAAATTTAGTAGACTTCTCTCTATTTCACTTCTAGGAACACCATGCCCAATACCCAGTGTTACATGGGTTAGGCCACTCCAGTCATTGTTTTGCTTTTGCTGTCCGTTATTGTGGCCAGCACACCGATCTTGCTTAGATGGTTGAGCACTGCCACTTGGTCCCTACCATCTGGAGTCCAATTACACAAAGCACATTTACACAGAGAATAAAAGTGACAGCACTCTGGATCACGCTGATGATTCCCTCGCATGTGGAGGAATAGTTCTCATCAGGAAAATCTATTCCAGCATTCCCATTTCCCTGGGCCTATGAATACACACACGAACAGTAAACCTGGGAATACCAGGTATCTCCAGCTCATTCACAGTGAACCCTTATTGCAGCCAACCAGCCAAATACACAGTCAACACTTCTTTTAAAAAAATTCTATGAGTTATGAAATTAAATCCATAATCTGTATTTGTTGGGTCCATGTCAAGAAATTTAGCCCAGTCCAGGTTTTTATTTCTTTCATTATCTTGCACTCTTAAAATGCATTCCTATACCTATACCCCAGACCTCTACTGCAAGAATCAGAAAATCTAAATTAACTCGGGATTGTGGCATACCTCTTCACGGCCAATGCCATGACTTAGGAGTCTTCTGAGATTTGAAATTGGTTACAGCACCAGAAGCAAAATTGGAGGGAGGTGGTTCCTGAGGAACAAGGCATTGCATGGCTTGGTCATTGCATCAGGGAAGGTCCTTCACGTTTCCATAGGCAACACAAAGTTAGTTTCCTCAGGCAGAGGTGGGGAGACCAAGGCCACAGGAAGTGTATACAAATGCCTCTGTCATTAAATGTGGGATAATCTTTTCCTCTAGTAAGTAATCTCAGCAGAATTTAGGGATTTAAATAGAATTTGTCAAGTTTCTCTTAAATATTCCCCTCTCAGTTTAGAAGACACCATTCTTCCCAAATCAACCTAGACTTTAACTGCAGATGATGCCCTTTGAAGCTAAGCATTAAACTTATACTGTATTTCAGCAAATTGTATGATGAGAGCTTGCCTTTGGATTTCAGAAACACAAGCCCTACAGCTAAAGGAAAAAAGATTCTCCATTAGGACACACTTAGAAGTCTTTAGATTGTTTATGTATCCCTGCACCTCATTATTTTCCTTTAGTAGTGTGTCCAGAGTTGCTGAGAGCAACCAGCTACCATCATTATATTTCTTACTCTGCCAAAGAGTTGAAAAGTATTGTATATAGACTGAAGAAATTTCTTGCCTCTCACTAATGTCAAATTAGGATAATCAAATAGATCGATGTCGCATATTTCTTTAAACAGATCTTACCATGGGCATTAGTATTCTCTACAATACCAGCAAAACTTTGGCAAATTTAGGATTCATCAATTGGACAGCCAATTTCCAGGACCCAACAACAGAGATTCATCCTTACAAATCAGTTTCTGCAGAATTATTCTTGATACCAAAATCAGTATTAGGATTCTCTAGGGGAATAAAATCAATACAAAGGAGTGTCTTAGACAGGCTTACAGGCTCAGAGGTGAAGTTCAAGTTCACTATGTTTGTGTGCCTCAAGGCCAGAGGAGGTAGAGGCCAGAGTCCAAGAAGACAGAAGATACAAACCAAGAAGGATTAATGATGCAGCATTGAGTGGAAGCCCACTCAAGCACTAGGGTTTTGAGCTTGTGTTGGACACAAGCTGAAAACGAAAGAGCTTTGTGTTTACACTGGATAGCCGGAGACCCAGGTCTATGGGCCGTGGCAATGTCTGACAGCCTTCCAAAATAGGGCTGCTTCCTTTTTCTTCCCTTTTTAATTTTTTCTAGGTTACAAGCATATAAGTTGGTTCACATAACTGATCCACAGACAAAAAGAGAACCATGCTGTACAAATCTGATGGATGTTTCTTAATCTATTCAATTTGACATACCATCATTAGTGGTCACAGTAATACATAAACGAGCAGTATGATTGGTTGTTATCATTACCTCATATAATGTATCACATGTAACTGTGTGTTACATATATTTTTTGATATTTTTAAAATTTTATTTTAAAGAGAATAAAACAAAAGAGGCTAGAACAAACCATATCAGAACAGAACAATGTAAGCAACACAGCACTTCACAGCAAGACAATTGGATATTAAAAATAGCTACCATAATGTCTCTTTCTTTCAAATAGTTGAGCATAGCTTCACACACAATAATATCAAACATAACAAAATAGTATACAACCATTCAAGAGAATGAAAGTATTGCAGGGCATTCCGAACCAAAACCAGAAAATGAACAATGGCTACTAAAATATCTCATTCTCCATAAAAAATTTGTTAATACTACTACACATATTAAAATCCACTAAGACACAACATGATAGAACCCATGGTAATACAACAAAAGTATGGTGGGACTTCAAAGCAAGATGATATTAAATCAGCAATGGCTGCCATAATGTCTTGTTTTCTTCTATATAGATGTTCATACCATCACACTTAATAAAATCAAACAAAACAGAATAAAACCACTCCAATTGATGAATGAAAACATAAGGCTTCAAAGCAATATAATGGAGAATCATGATTACCATAAAATCTTATATACTCTTATAAACTCTCATACTAGGGAGACTATACGGTATTTACACATGTGAGTTCGGTTTATTTCGCTTATGAGTATGGTCTCAAGTTGTGTCCGTTTATTTATAAATATCTCAGTGTGATCATTCTTTATAGCTGAGTAGTACTCCATTGTATAAAAATGCCACAACTTTTTATCCATTCCTCACTTGATGGGCACTTAGGTTGTTTCCAAGATCTGGCTATTACAAATTGTGCTGCTATAAACATGAGTGCACATATATCACTGTGGTATGATGTTTTAAAATCTTCTGGGAATATGCCTAGAAGTGGAATAGCTGGGTCAAATGGGACTTCCAAACCCAGCTTTTTGAGGAATCTCCAGACTGACCTCTACAGTGGTTGCACCAGTCTACACCCCCACCAACAGTTCAGGAGAGTTCTTTTTTCCCCACAGCCTCTCCAGCACTTGTTGTTATAGTTTTCTTTATCCTGGCCATCTTTCTGGAGTGAGAACGAATCTCAGTATAGTTTTAATTTGCATTTTTCTAATGACTGTATGTTATATTTTTATTGACTTAGATTTGTTTACATCATCATTGTCATCATGAGTAATGTGTTACACTACAATGTTATGATTGCTTTTATGATACTAAGTAAATGGGATTTTTCAGTTTCTTCTTGCATTATGGGGTCACTCTGCTATGAGTGTTCTATCTTTGACCAAAACTTTGTTAGTTCATAAAGAAACAAAATTTCTTTGGAACTATGTTCGCCTGTTAACACCAATATTATTTTCCATGTGGATTACTTATTCATTTTCCAAATATGTATTAATTGCTAATCACAAGAATTTTGAAAAAGTTACAAATCTATAAAGTGTAAAGAATTATATCAGTACATTTTAGAGCACATTTCTACCATTTGTACAAAAGTAGCCATGGAGTAATATCCTGGATAGCCATAGAAAAGAATATGTTATGGACTCTAAATCCCTGTGTTTGAGAGAGAATGTGTAAGAGAATTTTAATTTTGTTTTCATACAATTATCACTTATTAATGAAAAATAAATTTGCTTCCAAAAATGATTCTATGTTTTCTAATGAATTTTTCTCTTTTCTAGCCTAATATATTCCTTTAATATCTGGTTTTCAGCTGTACACCCAGCAGCACTTTATGAGGCTGAAGCACAGGATTGCAAGTTTGATCTCAGCCTGGGCAACTTAATGACTTCATATGACCTTATTTCAAAGTAAAGAAAAATAAAAATACTGGGGATGTAACTCAGTGCAAAGATCTTGGGTTCAATCTCCAATACCACCACTACCGAAAATTTAAAAAACTAAGATTTTCAATTTAAAATATATATGTGAGAGTGATTGTCAAGTACCAATGTAGTTCTCAAGAAATTATTCTTCATCAATTTTAAAAATCCTTATTAAACAACAAATAAAAATGTGCAAATTGCCTATAAAATTAAAGTATATCTACAGTAAATCATACAGATCAACAGAGATCCAAAACCATGATTCAGTCTTCTCAATATGCAATCTTGTGCTCAATATGCAAAACTTATTTTCAAGGAAATAAAAACCTCTCTTTTCTTTGTGGGTCAGAAGCATGATTTTTGATTTAACAAAATACTTGATTTAAAGTTAAGCATATTAATTCAGTCAAATGAAATTGCATACTTCTAGTAATATATGGAATCTTTATATATATATAAATATATTATGGGAGTGTTTATATGTGTGTGTGACTTAAATAAGAATAACAATCCTATTTTAAACCTTCATTTTTGGTACCAGGGATCGAACTCATGACCTCACACTTGCCCAGCAGGCACTTGTGCCACTGAGCTAAGCCCCTAGCCCCTTTAAAGTTATCTTAACAGCATTTTTTTTAGTTTTTAAAATATCTCTTAGGGGGCTGGGAATTTAGCTCAGCGGCATAAGCACCTGTCTTGCAAGCGCATGGTCATGAGTTCCATCCCCAGTACAAAAAAAAAAAAAAAAAATCTCTTAGGTCATGGAAAACAAGTCAGATAATACAGTAGGTTATTATGTATGTCAATTTGAAAAGTTCAAAGATAATTAAAAATCAATGTTTTTATCTTTTACCACTATTAGGTGCCAAAATTCAGTTAATCAAATAATCACTTAACTGTTAGCTAATTTTAACCCTTGTTTGATAACTCTAAGCAGTGTGGTAACAAATAGACCTGAAAGGCATAACGATTCAGAAACAACTGGAAATGATTTTTACTTCCGTAATAGTACAGACTGGTCTATGTTGAAAGTTAGAAGTAATCTCTTGTTTCATTTTAGTAGTTCCAGTATTTCACTGCCATCTGCATACATTCACAGGAAAGGAAAAAACACTCAGTGTCATATTCACCTCACAAACGTCTTGACCTAGAAGCAGCACATACCACTCACTCTCACATTCCTTGTGTAAAAGTGGCCACACCTGACTACACACAACAGCATACAAGATGTAGTCCAGCCCAGAAGAAAACACATTTTTGAATGAGCAATTTGCAGTCATTGCAACATGACCTGCACATTAAATATATTTTCTTAAAGATTTTTAGAGAGATTAACTATAAAAAAGAATATTTTGATACCCTAAGCTTATTAACTATGGAGCTACTTTAAATTACAGCAGTGCATGTTAAGGCTTAATAAAGAATTAAAAATATTTTTGTGATTACTTTACACAATGCTTCCATGTACAGCCTTTTAGCGATTGATGACTATTTTGTGCTCTTATTTGTTCAACTAAAAAATGCATTATTATTGTTCAATATGCATATTTCATTGGTTGACATAAGTTAAACCCTTTTAAGTTGCTTTTGTATTAGGGAAACTAGAATATATTGACTTTTTACAGTTTAATTAAGTGGAATAACATTATCACAATAAAGAGAAAAATCAAGTATGTGTCTATTACCCAAAAAGTTATAGATCTAAAATACGACATTCAAAAGTGAATAGAAAGTTTGAATTTCATTTTTCCATATTTGGCATTTCTCCAATTCTTTTTTGATGAGTTTCATTCAGCAATATTTTTAAGTTCATGAGATCTTCCCTCAGTTATGTACCATTTAGAGAATAATCCCTCTGTGAGAAAAACACTTTAAAATGCAAGCGATTGATAAAAGGTAACTACAAAGGATATTTCAAATAAAATGTTTAATTAAAAAAACCACAACAGATATTATGGGCATTTAAAGCTTGAGGTTTCATGCTGCATTCCATTTCATTCAGAGTGTAGTTTTCATGATTTATTGACAGCTGCTATGGATGGTTCTTTATTTTCAACTCATCCCAACCCTGGTCAAACAATACAACTCTCCTGCTTTTTTCAATATTTTCTTAATATCTCAGCTCATTTAATTCTATTGATCCACTGAAGAGTATAATGGCACTGAAACTGGAATTAATAGCACCTCCCTTTCCCAGTGCTAAGAGCTTTCCTATTGAGTCTGTGGACCATCACACAAAATCATAAAAGTAGACAAAAAAGTACAGTGACCTTTACCGGCAACTATTGTACTGAAAAATTCAGCAAACCTCAGAACATCGTTTTCAATTTTATGGCACTGTTTTCTTAAATAATAAGAGAAGGGGGGGGAGGAACAACTGACCCCTGTTCAGCATTTACTTAAGCAGAATTGGCATTAATAGAGTATTCTGTCAAAAATTCAAGCTCAAGAAAATGTA
Source organism: Dolichotis patagonum (assembly GCA_004027295.1). NCBI lineage: Eukaryota > Metazoa > Chordata > Mammalia > Rodentia > Caviidae > Dolichotis > Dolichotis patagonum. The sequence goes on from PVJX010003092.1 coordinate 45,104, forward strand.
TGGCTTTGTCCACAGCAGCAGCTATCTTAGCAGATTGCACTGTCACTGCTTCACACAAAGCGCATTGCAACACCATTAGTGGACATAAATAATGCACAAGCTCTTATGCAGTACTCAGCTAAGTGCATGGAAACCTTGGGCTCCTGTTGTCAGAAATTCAATGGATTAGTACCTAGATTTATTTTAAGTCTGTAAAGCACTTTGTTCTTGACAGCGTTCAAAGTAGAAAGAGTGCTATCCTGAATGTGCATCTTAATACTGTCATTCCTGTCTTGTAAGAGTAGATGATATATGGGCTGCAATATTTCGCTTTAATATTTAAAGTTTTCACTGTGCAGATGCAAAGAAATATATTAATAGTTATCGGCTGTTACTTTATTGATCTGGAAAAGAACAAAGATATCCTGTAAAGTTTCACTGTGAAGCTAGTAAAATGGAGGCATTACTGTTACATTTTAGTAAAACAGATAAACGAATTGTAACACTTCAGGATCATCTTGAGAAAATCAGGAAATGTAGACACTGGCTTTATTGTTTCTAAGTTAACACTATTTGTTAGAAATCATATTTGAAGGAAGTTTCTTTAGCATGTTTGAATATAATTAGTGATATTTACAGTTATGTAATTCTTTCAAATATGCAACTGTATTGTTTGTTTTTTGAAACCTCAGTGATTTTACAGTTTTCATTTTGCTGAGTAAGAAGTATTTTTAAATGTTACTCAAAATTGCTTCCCTAGAAGTTCTGAAATTGGGGGCAGTTTCTGCCTGTAGGTACATTTAGGATTTAAACCTGATAATCTTCCATGCATTGAAAGAATAAAAGACACTATTGTGTCACTTAAAAGCAGTTTTCTATTGATATTGAGGGTATAATAGAAAAATGGAGATATCGCATGTGAAGGTCAGTCTTTCTCAGTACTACTAAGGCATAAAATCTTATTTTAAAAATAACAATTCCTTTTTACTCAGCCTACATAGACCATGAATTTCAAAACAATTGATGAAATGCCATTTAAAAAATTAATTTTTCATTATCATATCCTAACATTTTAAAGTTAGATATGTAAGTAATAATTATAATTACATGTACATTTATTAAAGTATATGCATGATGTTATGTCAAACAACTCACATTTGAAAATAACTATCTAATTAAAATCTGACTTTTTAGCACCATTTTCCCAGAATTGTGAGCACTCATTTTATACCATGTACAGGGTTCACTTTTTAATAAAAAGGGGATATGTTTATGTTCCATTATTTCAGTGGCAATCCATCAAACATACTGTTGAGAGGTCTGTGATTTGCTGCTCATAAAATACGTAGTGAAAAGGCCAGTTAATACTGTTTCAAGATGTACTGAATTTATCCTTAAACGAAAAGATCATGTTCTTGCGAATGAAAGTCGACGAAAGAATTTTATATTGAGTAGGTAAAATCTTCAACATAGTAAACTCTTTTACTCCAAAGCAATTTTTATTGGTAAAAGTTCAAAGACCAACAAATAATTTGCATATTCTGATCAATAGGTGGCGCTTTTCCCCTTTCTGATCGTTTTCCTCACAGACTGCGGAGTCTTTACAGCAGATTACTAGCAAAGTCAAAATGTTAAGGGCTCTCAATTTTCAGTACTGCAAAATATCAAATATCTCAACTAGTTTTAAGTTAATTTTAACCTTTTCAAGATCGTAAGGTTTTAAACTATTCCTAGCTTTTAAGATGATCTTTTGATATATTACTAAATTTTGCTATCAATGACTGTACTTCTACTACTTTTCCTGTATAAACATTCATAAAGTAACAATTTCTTTAATCTTTGGCTTACTTTCCACTCATTCAAGTAGAAAACGTCTAGAAAATAATGATATAGAATATTTGATATATAGGTCATCTTCAATTTTTATTATGATGAATGTACTTTTTGATTGGAAATTTCCAATAATAAAATATGTACTTATATTATTATGATAAACCATATGTGGACTACATAACAAAAATATTACTTAAGTACAAAATTTCTGCAGAGAGACACTTTGGAATCACAATGTATATCTAGATTGTTTATATGAAGATTTATTAGATTTATTTAAATCAAATCTTTCCAGTTTAAGAAAATCTGAAAACTACAGGTGATCTAAAAATTTTTGTCAATTACTGTTGATTATTTTTATAACTTGAAATATAGAAAGATCCATAAGAATATTTTTACCATAATTGAATTTCTCCAATTATCCACCGCATGTTTATGAAATATTTTTCTTTCTATAAAGCATTTACTTATGTACTAATATGTAAACAAGCTTGTAATTTCTAGATTATATACTATGCAAATGTAGCCTCTTTATTTGATTATTTAAGCTAATCACCTAGTCACCAGTGGTTTAAGATATTTATGAAAAATCTGGTCAATTTCTGATATTAATACTTTCTAAAATATCATATTAATTAAAAATACATATTGGAGTAAAAAGGGCATTAGATATTTTAAGGTATAATCAAATTATATGATGCCTGGTATCTTCTTCATATTTTGCTTTAATTTCTGTGTGCTTCTGTCTTTTTCTTTCATTTGTATTCACCAACCTTTCTTCATCAGTTAGATCCTGCACTTGTTTTGCCATATTTAAATCAGAATCTTTTGCATTACAAAATATTTTGATAATTATATCACTCAGAAAAGGATGAAAAAGTTGTATAGGTCCTTTATTATAAGCAGTTGGACCTTTTTTGTATCATGAAGACAAATAAATATATTTATATACATTTTAATGTCAAAATTAAAATAATTATGCCCAGAACATACAATGCATCCCTTACCACTGGAAATATAAGTTTTACAATAAAGGAAATATAAGTTTTACAGCATTAAGTTTACTTAATTAGCTTAAATTGTGTGTGGGGGCACATACTAGTATGTGTTTAGAAAGTTTCTCAGTTACAGTCCCTTGATAGGCACGAGGATCCCTAGAAACCTACTGCAGGTGAGGATCCCAACACCTCCCCTACCACTCACTATGATGGTGTCCAGTTACTCTGGAACCACCTTGCATCTTCGGTACAGTACTTCATTTTCTTGTGCTTCCACCAGGTAGAATTAATTAGGTAGCATTAAATTCAAATGGAAGTTGGATTTCACTTTCTTTTAGAAATGAAAGTTTTTACAGAAAAAGTATATTCTGGAATTAATGTTATTTTATGGTGAAAGGAAGCAAATTACATTGATAAGAGGTATTATTTTGGATATCTTAATACAGTTTTCTGCACTTTAAAGCTTTCCTGGAAAAGAAACAGAATGTACCAAGTCATAATGTAAGCCTTTGGGAGGTTCATTATATGTAGTTGTGTTTTAAACAGCATCACTCTTTATGCAATTCTGGGATGTGCATATATAAAGCCTGACATTATTAGATAACATTATAAGATAGAGCTAGTACAAATTCCATACACTCTAAATTTGAAAGGACCACTGTAACTCTGATAAATGTCAAGTATCAGTAGTACTATGCTTAAACAACCCTGAAGAGACAAAACAGATATGATAGGCATAGGCCTCCATTATCAAGACAGCAATGATAAAGTGCAACACTTAAGAGATTTTACTAACAATTTAAGAGTTCTGGCAGAGTATAGTCTGTGTATAATGAAGCTTCTAAACATTCAGCTCACCGAACTTGCTTTTGAGGAGATAAAATACATTACAAACCCTATTTCATTAATCTTTACAATATCTCTGTGAAGAATTATGAACACCAATCAACAGATTACAGAATGACAGCATTGAAATGTTGAATGAATTGCTGATCTCAAAGAGAGTCTTGAAGATTCCTCTAACAATAAAATTATTTATTTTTTATACCATTCTTCTTCAGCAAAACTAATATATTAAACCCTATAAATAATCAATATTTTGTACTTTGATGGACACCAAGAAAAATGGAACTTCTCAACAGTGAAGGCTTGAAATCTCAACATTTTAAATTTCATAATAGTTTAAATCAATATTTCAATGCCAAATTACTTGGGTATACAAAAGATATGTTATGAAAAAGGCACTGCACCTAATTGTGACACTTTTCAAAGCTTGCTCTAGCATCCATGCTAATGCCAGATAAGAATTTCAATTTTGCAGTAAATTAGTCTAATCATATTATTAACTAAACCATTGAAGTGATTTTAATAGCACATGGTTTGCATTGCATTATTAACAGCTCTTCAAAAGAGAGACAACATCATCACCATCAATGAACTACTATTGACCACTTACCGTGTATAGCGTGAGTTTTTGAAAGATTATATTGTTTCCAATTTGTTAAGCTATTCTTTTATGGATTTTTTCATGTTGACGAACCAAACTCACATCATATCCGTATGGCCAAAGTCAGTTCAGAACTTTCAAAACATATAAAATTATTTTAACAAATGAATTTAAAACTTTACTCAGCTATTTATGAAAAAGAAAATGCAAAAAGAAAACTATAGAAGCATTTGAGAATATATAGAAAGCACAATATGTGCCAAGATCTAGAAGAAACACTAATTTGCTAATTTCTCTCCACCTATGTCCATGTAACTAAAAAAGCATGATTTATTCCCTCTAAACTGTGTACTGATTTTACCAGTTCTGCTAGTACTACCCTGCTCCAAGAACAGTGTATATAGTTGTACAATTTTGCATTGTATAGTTCTACAAGGAATTGTTTCCTTCACATTCTCCATTGGTGATACTACCTCGAAACGTTCATTGCACAAACTACACAGCACAGCAGCCTTGCCTCCAAATCCTCTTCATCTGTTGTACAGCCTATTATGTTAATTTCCTGCTTCATCTTCTTCTGTGATCACCACCTCCAACCGTTGTCTACACTGCAGCTAAAGTGATCCCATAGAGTTGTACAACAAATCTTGAGATTTACCTATTTATACCCCTTTCATAGTTTTCCATTATGTTTAAAATACAAGCAGTGTTACTTAGCTTTTCACTGGCTATCTTTCTGTCTTACATTCACTTCCTATGATTAATGTTTTCATGCAAAAGAATTCAACTTAAATATTCCTTCATCAAAGCAGCTTTATCTAACTTTCCTTTTTAAATCAACACCCCTATTTGCCTCTCAGTATTTATTCTGTCTCAACAACTCACTGGTTTTGTCACCTTTCTTTTAATGACCAATTAACTGTATGATTGCTTATTTCCCTTTTTGTCTGTGAATGAGTAAGTCTGTGCCGGCAATGCTTAAACTTACAAATGCTAATATTGCACTTTACCTAAAATATATCATAATTTCACTCTATTTGTAGAGATTAAATGATTTAACTGAAAAAACAAACAAACAAATGCAATTATTGTACTAAAAGGACTGGTTGAATAAGAAAGAAAAAGGAACTTGAAATGAAAAAATATAGTGATACAGTCGTCTTTCCAATATATCATGAAGCATTCACTAACTTTCTATAGGATTCCATTTTCTTTTTTTATAGACACACATCAATTTATTCATAAAACGTCTATTCTCCTGTAAGATACGCTTCATTTTATCTTCCTCATTATACACCATGTTTAAGAGGAGCTCTCACTGGATACACCTTGGGAAAAAAAAAAGAAGTTTGCACCATAGACTTACACTAAAGTTTAAAATGAATACTTTTTTCATAAACTCAAATCAACAAAAAACAGATCTTTTTTCCTCAAAGTTTCTCTCTAAATCAGAAATATGCTATAAAACAGTTTGTATCACATTTGATTTTGGAAAGAACTACTTTATTTTACATTTCAACAATTTTTACAATATTTAAAAGCAATATGTTTTCTTGAGCTTTGCTTCTAAGTAAATGTGGAGCTATAATTAACATGCATGTTTTGTTTCTATATTGGATATCTAAATAGTATAACAATCACTGAGTTGGGAAGCATTCCCTCATATTTTTGCAACAGATATTTCTAATGACTTATTGTGCTAGCAAACTGTGACTGATCTTATATATGCTCATATTAATTATCAATTGAATAGTAGTAATCTTTTAAAAAATTTTTTATTATTTTGAAGGTGGTAAAATACAACAGAACAAGATGGAACAAAGCCAATTGAGACAGTGTAGTGAAACTGGTGCAGAACTTTACAGCAGGTTACCGGATAACAGTAATAGGTACCCTAGTATATCTCATTATCTTCACAATAGTTGTTCTTTCAATCAGGTATAGCAAAATTAAAGGAAATACAGAACTTTATAGAGCTTATCAAAACAGAATATTGAATAGAGCAATACCATTAATCAGAACAAAGAAAAACAGTGATTAAAAATATTTGCCTACAAAGAGATGGTAGAAGGAAACCCCTCTTATTTGCTATATTGCATATGGTCAGCCTCCCAAGAGATGTTCAGACCTCTGGCTCCCACTTCTAATGAGGTTGGGGGAGGTGTTTGATTCTCAGCCCGTGTGCCAGTAGGCTCACAGCCACTTGTCAGAGCGGTGAACTGGTTGCTTGGTTTCCCAGCACCCTAAGTTCCAACACAGCGCAGATCTGAGGAGACACTGGTGGTTCTCACCCTGGGTGGCCGCAGCTAGGATTCCATTTTCTTATACACGAAAAGAGAAGTAAATGTCACTTTTTTCAGTTTCAAGATTATTATTCTATGATCTTGGGTGAGTATTTTCCCTCATGTTTCAGTTTTCTCATAGAATAATGTAGAGAACTATTCTGTAACTCACATGCCATTGGTAACAATAAAAATAATATAAATGTAAACTAACTTGCATATACCAAATTTCCGTAGGAACGTAACATGCTAGTAATGCTATCTTATAGGTATACTACCATTTGATTGGTACAGTAGGCGTACAAAATTCTTTCACATTATCCCCTTTTTCAAGATCATGAAAACGAGGTTTAGAGATGCCAATTTCCTGCCTGAAGTCACCCAGTTAGTAAGACTTAGGGTTGTAACTTAAACTCAGTTTCTTCTGATATTCCATTTAAAAATCATCTTTATATTAATAATAAAATTATAAGCATCAAAATAGTTGATTCATGCATTCTATGTTTAGCCTTCAAAGGATATGTTATATGGATATGATATATCATATATACATATCAGTGTGGTCTAACAAAATATAGGTTGCATTTTATTAAACATTGGAGGTGAGACTACATTTAAACAGTAACCAGACAAACCAGTTTTTAAGGTCATTTATTTTTCAAAAACTATCACTTGCTGAAGTAATCTCATATCAATAAGTGTAAATTGCATTATACTTAATATAAAAAGTACGCATAGCACATTCTGGCAATTACTTAATCTCATTTTTAAAAAAAATAGTTACGTGTATTTGACACCTGTCAAAAATTTGGTTGACAGACTTCTTATTCAATCTATTACACCTTCTAAGAATCTAATCACTGTGTCCAATTTACTATTCCCAATTTGCATAACATACTCATGGCTTTATTCCATATTTATCTTTCATTTTCTCATCACAAACTTTCAGTGTTTATCAGAAATAAAAATAGAAATCATGTTACTTTGTCTTTTGGTATATAATAATGCACTTATATAGAACTAAACATAAAACACAAAGAAAGCTTGCTCAAATTTAAAATAATAAAATCCAGAAATATTTTATTTAGTTTTGTAATAAATATGCAATAATGGTACAAATTAGTAGCATAACATGCCCTAAAAATATAAAGAACAATTTTATAATAGTAAGAGCTAACATTTGTTGTTTCTTCCCCTAGGCAGCTACATAAACTGTAAAATAAATACACCTGGACCTTTGTTGACAAAACAAGAAAAAATAACCATTAGAGGTACACATAAAACTTGTTCTCTGGGCTGGCGATTTAGCTCAGTGGTGTAAGTGCCTGCCTGGCAAGTGTGAACACGTGCGCTTGATCCCTAGTAACTGAAAAAATAAAACATAAAACTTGTTACCTTTTTTTGGTAGTATCTTGCTCCCTTCTGTTTCATCCAATTCTTGAGCTGTCATTGTTTCTTTTACTTATTACTTAATATTTTTTAGGAAAAAAGTATATATATATATATATATATATATATATATATATATATATAATATCAGAAAAACATTATATCTTAAAAATGAATTTTGCCACTGCAGGGCTGGAAGGAGAAAGAGCAGTTCTCTGCAGGAAGCTGATAAAATTTACAGCTGACCTTGAAATTGACCAATACTGACCAGCACCCATACTTTCCAACACCTGGCACTTATACTTCTAGAGGTTCCCCTGCTTCCAACAACTACTCTCATCAGCTGTGTCCAGGGCGAGAAATGAGTCCTGAGGGTATAGATCCAGCCCTCTGCCTTTCCCATAGGTCAGCCACCCCAACTTAGGGCAGACTCCAAAGATCTTTCAAATTCTGTGTGTGACAAAGCTCATTTAAACTGGTTCAGGTGGGAAAAAGACACCTAAACCTATCAAGATATGAGCACCAGGCCAACCACCAGCCACCCCATGGCGCTGCCAGTCAGATCCCACCCCAACACAAGAGAGGAAATGGAAGCAGAAGTTGTAGGCAAAGAGAAGTTGGGAGCTTGATAGGCCCAGAGTTCCAGAGACTAGAGAAGCTCAAGACCAAAGACGGATCACTGGAAAGTGAACAGGGGTTGCTCGCAAAGGAGCTAAACCTGCAAGCTCCCTCCGCCATGCTCCACTGTCATGATTCATTTGGAAAGCGCGAGTCCAACAGCTCAGCATTACGAGGCCTGACTGGAGAACACTAAGTTTCAAGTGTGAATAGTTTTTGAGTCACTGTGTTTTTACATGGCCAAAACAATCTTGATTCTTATTTTGTGCAGCCACTGTTTTAGGTAGATAGACACTGGTATCCTCTTAAAACAGAAGAAAACATTACGACAGAGATTTAGTAATTTCCTCAATGTCCTAGAATCAGTAACTAATGTTTTTCCATAATTTTCAACTGATGAATGAATATAAACACTGTGATTAAGTAATTTTTCACAGCACCTATCTGGCAAGTGCGAGGTCCTGAGTTCAATCTCTGACAATAATAATAATAATAATAATAATAATAATAATATTTTTTAAACTGCAGTACTGTATGGTACATATGGACATTAATATGTAGTATATTTATAGATCTCTATATATTTGCATACTCTTTTTGCAGCAAAAATTTATAAACAGATGTGGATACATAGAGTATATATGTGTGTGTGTGTGTGTGTGTGCGTGTGTGTGTGTGCTGATACTTGCCTTTGTTTACACACATGCACACATGCACACACACACACACACACACAGAGGAGAAATTGTCCTGTCATCAATGGCTGCTTACTTCAAGGTCAATTGTAAATTTTATTCTTGTACATTTTATTCTTTTTACACTGCTAGGGATTGAACCCAGGGCTTCACATATAGTATGAGATGCTGTGTCACTGAGCTACAAATACTCAGCCTCATTTCATGTTTTATTCTTACTAATAAATTGATTGATAATATCCCTTAAAAGTTTCACAGGGAGACCTGGCTTTCAAGGAAGTAATTTTATTATGTTTTACTAATACTTGTAATTTTTTATTGCAACTAAAATATAATAATAAAAATTTTAAATATTTTAAATTTTGAGCTTTAGTCAATTTTCTCTCTTATGATTAAATATAACACTATTTTTATAGTGTTATATTTCAGATAAAATTCAGATATGTATACATTGCATCCACCAAAGTTATTGAACATATACGTTCATGTTATAAATTTAAATTCTCAACGTATCAGTGTGGTAAGTAAATTCCAATATTTCAATTATACATAATTCAAACACATATATGTATTTAATATCATTTTTCATAGAAAAAGAAGTCCTAGTGTTTAAAATTTAACTAGTCCTAGTGTTTAAAGATCACACAAAATCCCTAATATTTAAAATTTAAGTCTTGCAATTTTTATTACTGTCCTAAAAGGTACACTTGAAATCTGTGAAATTATACAAATTCACATTTTAGTGGATAAAAATTAAGTTAAAGCATCACATTTTGTTTGCCGACAAATTTTCATAATGGCTAGAGATAGAAGAATATGTATTGTAAAAAAAAAATCAACACACACAACATGCAGTCTTTGCTTTCCAGTGGCCTCGTCATCAGCCTCCTGAAGTGTCCCGTCATGGACGGCTTCCTGCAGCTCCAGTCATGGTTACATTTTTTTCTTGTAAATGATTGTTTTGGGGGATTCCTAATGGAATTCAGTCTTGTACTGCATAACACATTTGAGGATCTGTGTTATTCCTACATTACAATACATACTGTCATGTCTAATTGCTTAATTATAATCTGTCAGAAGAAATTGTGGAGAGGGACAGGACCGTGCAGCACAGTACAGCTCGTGTCACGAGTCTCATTTCAGAGCCAGCGTATCCTGCTTTGCAGCAGTGAAGCACTGTGTGCTCCGATAGAGTCTAAAAAAGAATATTAAGGGAGTTTGTTCTTTTATGAATAGTGCTGATTCTGGACACTTTTGCCAATAGGAAAAATGTATAAAAATAAAACAATTCTAATTTTCCAAAGAAAAAGGTGAAAACATGTGAATTTCATTTTAACAAAAATAACTTTCCTATTTGATTATGTTAAAGTTTCTATTTTAGAAATGCAACCCGGGTGTGCTGAACACACTATGATCCCTGTACTCTGGGAAACTGAGCTAGTAGGATCTCAAGTTCAGGCTCAGTCTGGGCATTTGAGTGACACTGAGACCTTGCTTCCAACTACAAAAAGAGAGAGAAAAAAAAAGATGAGCATGTAGTACACTGTGAAGCCCATTGTGAGGGCATGGTGTTCACTCTCCAGTTGAAAAAAAAAAGATACATTTCATCATAATTAAAAATTGAATGCATGTAGACGATTTGGTACCCTTCTTGTCTCTTAGGAGCTATTCCAATTCTCCAATAAATCTTCCCACCCTTAAAAAAAATAAAAATTAATATTAAAATAAAAAATTGAATGCAAGTTTCTTGCAAAGTGATATACTAGAATAATGGAAAAGTATTACACTATAAATTACTTTAAGGTGTGTTTATTTCATTTTTGTCTTTCTTTTTTATTGGTACTTCTTTGCCATACATAATGATCACATTCACCATGGGAAATTTGTACCTGTACTTAATCTATCTTAATTCTTTTTATTCACATTCTTTTCTCCTCCTTACTATCCTTCTTCCCCTCCCCAATTTACAAAACTCCAATTTTCTCTCATTCTCTCTTTTAAAAAGAAAATACCCTCCTTCTTCACTTTCCAATTTAAACATGTTCTTTTTACTTCACAAGATCTTCAATTTTATTCCTTTTTTACACTTTGGATTCCTTGCACAAGAGAAATAATCTGACATTTCACCTTGTGTGTCTGATTTATTTCACTTAATATCGTTGTCTTGAGATGCATCCATTTACCTAAATATGTCTCCAGTTTATATTCTTTATGGCAGAATTGTACTCCATTATATATAAATACCACATTTTCTCTATCCATTCATCTGTTGATGGTCACATGGGCTGTTTCCAACACTTAGCTACTATAAATTGTGCTGTTATAAACAAGGGGGTGTGCATATATCATTGTACAATTTGTTCATTTTTAATCATAAATGGTGCATGCATTGGAAATAACTTTTCTTTCCTTCCCTTTAAGATTTGAAAATTTCTACTGCTCATGAAATTTACCTCTTCCCAGTTGCTAATATCACCTATTTTGATGCCCTGTGCCATTTGCTAAGAACCTTTTTGCAACTTTAGTTTCTTTCTAGGTCTTACAAGCGAGCTTAAATATTAGGGTGAGAATATCCTCAATGAAGGGTAACATTTTAAGTCTTTTGCAAACCTTATAAGTGAAATTACTTTCCTGAATTCCTGAGAGACAAAATGGCCTGCAGGACAAATGCTCAATTTCCAGATGGCAACTATCTCCATATTATTGGTTGTCCTTTGGTGTGAATATCTTGTTATTCATTTCTTTTATTTTACTTTCCAACTTGATGACTTTGCTTTCATTTGCCTAACTATCTCCTGCACTATGGTAACAAGTAACAGGACATAAAGCTGCAGTGTAGTACCGTACAGTACAAAAGTTGCTGTACTGTGTGTACCGTGAAGAAACCGCGGCAGGGCTACACTGCCTGCTTCATAAGCACAAATACGGTGCTGAGTGTGAAAGGCTGCCTCAGTGACAGGTCCTATCAGCCGTTAAACACATAGGTCATTTAGGAACATGATTGCAGGTATGAAATACCCAAAATTAGCATATTTAAAAAGAGCAAAAGGTAGTGGTTGCCCATATCTGGGATGACTTGAGAACAGGGAATGACAATGATCAACCGGAGAGAATGAGTTTCTCTTCAGAGATACAAACACAGTGGTAGTGGCTGCACAACTCATTAATAGGTAGATTCAATGGTATGTAAATTATAGCTCAATAAAGTTGCTACCAAAAAAATACAAGATGGCAGTGATATCCCTGGATAATTTTCCATATACACACTCACGGTGACTGCCTGGCCATAGCGAGTCCCAGGAGGAATAAAAACTATGACTTCAGTAATCCATCTGACTGATCCTTTTGCTTCCTCTATGCAGCCCCAGTGTCAGAGGGAAGAAAGCAGACAGAACAGGAGTCTGCAGTGACCAACAGTAGCCAACACCTGCTCAGTGCCTCTATGGACCAGGCCACCAGAGAAGGTTTCTACCATATCACTCATGTCAAATATAGAACAGTACATATACTTCAACTTTTTCAGTGAGGTGGGTGCTCTCATAAGTCCCAATTTTAAAATGAGAAAACTAAGTTCCAGGAAGATCAAGAAACTTGCTGATGGTCTCATGGCCACTGACAAGTTTATGGGGTGCAACCTGGTCTGTGAGTGTGTGAGGGTGTGCGGAATACTGACTCGACTCTGGTTACAGTTCTATCTGAGCTCCTGGCAATGAGCTCATTCAAATTGTGGTGCACTGCAAGGTGTGCGGGAGGCGCAGCTGGACAGCGATCTAAGGGGTTGGTCTTGGGCTTTGATGGCTAAGACAGTTGGTGGAACATTTGACATCTGCCAAATCTCAAAATCCTGTGCATTTCAGAGGACCATAAATGGCAAGGTCATGCATCTGGGGCAAGTTAAGTGGAGCTCCGTTACCTAACACCCAGGGCTGATGCAGAGCACATATGAAAACCAAGACCCTGAAGAATAAGTTTTACAGTAATTGTTTCAGACACTTTCATTCACTGAAGATATTTTTCAATTACAAATTCAAGTTTCTACTTGCTGTGACTATCAGCTTTGGCTGGCTGCATTGCCTAAGCCCCAAGCCAAGCCACCACCTTCTCCATCCATTTCTATGTAAAGGTAAAGCGACTTCGAGATTACAAAGACATGAACCAGCACTTTGCTGATGCTATTTATTTTTTCTGCAACACTCTGATGCAGGGTCATTATGATCCCCATTCTACATATGCAGACACAGCTTTAAACAGATTAAGCTAATTGTGGAAGGACTCAGGTAGTAAAAGTAAAAGAATGAAAATCAAGATGTGTCTGATTTCACAATGCTTGACTTCAAAACCACTTTCAAATCCTACAGTGCTTTACCAATTATCTTTGTCTTTCAATTTGTGCTTCTCTTTTGTCAGATTTATTATAGCCATCATAGGTAGATACTATTTTAGGTTGATACTCATTCTTTCTCAGGTGACTTTTCTTTGTTACATTTTTCTCTTCATCTAAAGTTTTCCCGCTCTGCCATTTCAAATGATAAATATTGTTTTAACTGCCTATTTTTCTTCATAGATAAAACTATTTCCTTCTCCTATTCTCATCATTGCTACATAGTGACACATATAAAGAATACATATGTCAGAACAGTTTTGTAAGAACATATGTACATTCATACCCATATAAAATACTTATATGTATTTTACTTATTTACATTTATTTTTGATTTATATCAATGTACAAATTCATGTTGATGCACAAACAGTACAAAGCCCTTAGGGCCAGGGATATATAGTTCAGAGGCACAGTGACACAGTGACATCCTGTCCTGGCAAGTGTGAGGCTGTGAGTTCAATTCTCAGTACAAACAAAACAAAACAAAACAAAACAAAACAAAACCAAACCCTGAAGATGAAATGGTTTTTAAATGTTTTTCATTTTAAATCATTGCCAGTGATCAGGTCTGAGAATATTTGGTTTTTATGTTTAATCTGTATATTCTCTGTTTCAAAACTACTAGTAAAAACTACTGAATAGTTATTATTACCAAAGCTGTAAATAATAACTGAATGATTTCCAAAGGTAAATGGAGTTTGTCAAAAATAAATTATTTAGCAAAATTTACAAGATTCAAATTCTGGTGGAAAGAATTTTGAAATCCAAAGTACATACTTGTTTTTACTTAAACACTAATATGCATCATTAAATCTATGGCCTAGGAAAACCATTTACTGTTGTCCATGTATGTGATAAAACCACTACGACCTACAAATACACAGAGAAATACTATGTGTTTAAATATTTCTCCAGAAGTGATATTGTGCAGAAATTTTTAAAGTTAATTTGATCTCTTTATTTTTTTTCCTGAAAGAAATTAACAAATGTAAATCAAATTGATTTTTTTACCAAAGAGACATATTTTTGTGATATTGTGTTTCTCAGCAAATATAGCCGGTAATATTTCAGTTGGTGAAATAAGAACAAAGCTATCTCTAATATTCCTAATGTTTCAGTAAAATATTTAGCACCTATTTTTTTCTAATTTTCTAGTGATAAACAAGTAGAATATATTCCACATTTTGTAGGTTTTCTAAAAGAAAAAAGCATTTATAATACTGGTAGGTTTATGAGTTTCACTTATTAAATACCAAGTTTAAAACTATTAGAGTTTATTGACTCTAAATCTTTACTGATATTTTGAAATACAAATATTTTCTGATTAAATTTTTTAAAATTAAGAATTTGTCCTTATATAAGGTCATGTTTTACCCTAATGAAAATGTTTCATAATGTATTCTACAAAATTTGAAAGACTTTTAATAAGTAGGTTTACCAATATTGCATGTTATAAACTAAAAAGCCAATGAATGCATTATTAAACTATTTTTTTCTTTTCAGTACCAGGGATTGAACTCATGACCTCGACCTTGCCAAGCAGATGCTGTACGGCTGAACTATATATCTGGCCCTTAACACACTGTTCAGTTAGTAACACAGTAAATCTAAAGTCAGGTTATACATATGTATTCATTTTAACTTAGAAATACAATATATCAAAATAGACCTTGATATGTAAATTTAATTAATAATTTAAAAAGTGGCATACAGAAAATTAATGCCATTCTATAAGAAGTGTTTATTCCATTTAGGAACACTGATAAGGGGAAGGATACCAATGAATTGGCAATGTTATTCAAATGAGAGGCTTTACAGTATCAGTGTCATAATAAATATATCATACAACTGTAAAAATTTTAGAATCTGTTTCAAAGTAACAGTTCTACTTTGAAATCATGGTTCCTATAATGTTGTCTTGATAAACATAAAAATTAATGCATTATTTTAGTGCCATATTGCATCATTCTAACACAAAAATGGATTCATCCTTGTCTTTCCTCCTCCTTTTTTTTTTTTCATTGATGATTAATGGGCCTCAGGCAAGCTTGCCAATATTTATGCTCTGAAGTACTGCACTACATTCCAGTCCAACTACGGTTTTGCAATTAACTATAGCATGAATTCACAGAGAATGGGTTCCAGTATCTCGGCTCCTTCCCACTGATTATCTCACAGAGTGCCTCGCTGGGCCGGGCATCCTGTGTTTCAGTTGAACCCAGGTACCTTTCTCTTTGACTCCCGTCTTTTTCTTATCATTTTCCTTTGTAGGTTTTAAGAAGTTTCTTGGCTCTTAGAGAGCTTGATATGTTCAGTGTACACTTTGCCTTGGCAGGAATCTGGTCGTTTACTCGCTAGCTGGCAATAACGCCAACAGCATGCTGGGTAGCATCGCAGACCCCAGTTGTGTCGCGGTAACATTTGTGTGTGGCATTCCTTTTTGAACAGTGCAAATTCCTTACTGGTTGCAACATCACTCTTTTTGTAGATTAGCATATATTTGGGTGAAGGAACAACTGCGTGCCTTGTAGAGACCTAGAGAACATACATCAGATGTCGCTCTTCTTTCCTTTCATGTTTTTTGGCAAATTACAGGAAAATGGCAGTTTCAGATGAATGAAATTCATTCTTTTTTGAAATATCTGATTTACTATTTAAACACATAGCAAGAGCCATGCAACATATTGAATGTAGTATTACTGCCACCATCGGAAACTCTTATAGGCTATGAAAAAACAACAGAGGGAAATATTTTTAAAAAAGACAAAACAATTTGTGTAAATAAAAATTTACAATGATTTTTTTTCATATGTTCACATTTCTATGTGGAACTAATGAATTATTGTATGTTCTTTATCTTATCCAAGTTTAAAACTTTATCCAAACTTTATCCAAGATAAAACTTTATCTTGATGTCACCTCTCAAAAAGAGTGAAATGTTGGTACCTGCTTGTTTATCTCCAGAGAAGAGAGACTGAGGATGAAATTTAGGATCTTCTCTCAATGTAAAACCAATTGTTTTCATGCTAAATGTCATCAAAAACCCAGTCATTTAATCTCAGGAGAATTAGAAAGACAAAAAGATCAGCTCATCAATTAAGAACAAAGTGTAACTTTCTACTAACTAACTAGCTAATTCTGAAAGTACCTGAAACTAGCTCAGGAACGCTAAGGATACAGGTTGTTTTCTTTGACTTTCTACTTACTTTTACTTTTAAAGAAGCTTATATGCTTATTTTCTAGGGTTCTCTAAGAACATGAAAGAAAATACTGAAAGAGAATCTAATCACCAATTTGAGAAATTATGTTGAAAAGAATTAGAAATCTTACCTGTATGGAAAAGAATTTGAAATCTGACAAAAGTAAAATCAGAAAATAGGAAGGTTTGATTTTGTTTGTCTATTCTTATTTTAATTAAACATCTCCCTATTGGTATTATTAAAAGTAGTTAATGAATCCCTGTAACTCAGTAAAAGTTTATATAAATTATATTAATTATAATACTCCCTAGAATTTTCAGTTATTCTTTTACTTAAATTTATCTGTTTCTTGATGTATTTTTTAACAATTGAAGAGTAAATCTTTTTCATTCAAAGTAGTAAAAAGCTAACGTAACTTATTTAAACGTACTGCCAATATCGTGGTTGAGCATATTTTACTACTTACTTCTCTTATAATCCTTAGCCTTAAAACGTCTGAAATGGTGTTTCCTGCCTGATTAGATCCTAATCTACTTTCAAAATCTATTCAAGCACCACCTTTTTTAGGGAGTCTTCCAGGAGTTCACAGTTTGATAGAGTTATAATAACTTTATCCCATTAGAATGTACTAATTTATCTTCGTGATCCATCCCTAGTGAATTGTAAGCTACTTAGATCCAAATCTAAGGTAGGGAAGAATAGTAAACATGTAAGGAGACAAAAAAAAAATCAGAAGATAATGCACTCACATGTATTTGAAGTGATAAGACTATATGAAAAAATCAGACAAAGGGCAATACATGTGTATTTTCTTTAAGGAAAAAACATAAATACGCAGATGAACAAGAATTTCACTAGAGATATATAATACAGACAAACTGATTGTTTCAACAACCTGGTGTTCTAGCATTTTGGACATGTCTATAACCTGACATTAAAAAGGTCTATTCTAACAAAAGCAAGCATATTTATTTTGGTGTAAATAATTTTTTAATTTTTCTATGTGTATTTTTTTTGACATGACTAGTTACTCTTTAATGTTTTGGAAACAGCAACTTGCTATGTAGCCCAGGCTGGTCTCCTGAGTGCTGAGGGGGAACCCAAGCATCCCCACCGTACCCAGCCTGAACCCTCACTTTAAACTGCACATCGACAATTCAGCAACCAGAAAGAACCCTAAGAAAACAGGGAGAGCTCTGGATGGCACAGTGTATGAAAAGCAGAGGATGAACCTGGAGATATTTAAGCCAAAACAAGGAAAACGTGATCATAGTTTCAAACAAATGAGACAGCGCACACATATAATTTATGTGGCTTCCGAAAACAAAGTCTAGGCCATACCACCCTGAACACGCCTGCTCTCTCCAGAAAACAAATGAAATTTGTATCAATATTTAAGAAATATAATAAAATTAGAAACTAGCCTGGGAAAATAATTACACCAGGGTTTTTTGAACAAAGAGTAGTGGCAGGAGAGTTACAGAACGAGTGAACAGAAGTATGCCTTAGCAGTGGGAGCTTGTGTATTGCAATGCTGGTATTATACAGTCCTCTCTCTGGGAACCATTTGCTCACAGAGTGGTAAGGAAAGTGGCCTTTCCCTCCCCAGCAGTGATGTTGGTACTCCAAAGGAAAGATGTCACTTCTGCTCTTCTGAGAAGCAGAGAGATAATGTGCCAGTCATTCTGTATCAACTCTGAGATGCATGACCATGAAGGTCCTCTCCCATGGCTTAGGCCCTGTCCGTGCTGGTGCAGGTGCACTCTCATCACATTGCCCCATAGGGAATTAGAGAAACCAGTGAAGTTCTGTTCCCCTTTTAGGGGAAAGATTCCTAAAAAGATCCCTTAGGTGTGAAAGATCTATTCTTTACTTAAATAAATATTTTCATAGGTATTTACACTAGAAAAAGTTAAGAATATAATGTAGCTCTGTCCCAAAGTTGTCCCAACTAAAAATAAAATAGATATGCAGGAAATAAAATAAATATGCAGAGGCAATGTATACCTTAACACAATGTATCTCTATTAGAGAGACAGACAATGTGCCACGAGAACAGAGAATAATAAAATGCATTTGTGAAAAGTAGCAGAGAAAAATGCAACAAAATTGGGCCAGGGATTTAGCTCAGTGGCATAAGTGCCTGCCTGGCAAGCGCAAGGTCATGAGCTCCATTTCAGAACTCCCCCCAATGAAATAAAATTTGGTGGAGATATAATAAATCTTACAGAGAAGAATTACATTTTCATTAAGAAATTGAATGAATGTCTCTTCAACATTTCCTGCATATTCTAAGAGTCTATGCATTAAGGATTTAGTATAAAAGTAAAAACTTATGATATGCTTGCTAATGGGTCCCCCAAGCCTAAACCACCCAAGTATACCAAGTATAATTATATTTTTGTAATGTAAGACCAACATTAGAAAAGTTTCTTTTTTTCTCGTCGTATTTGGCTCCAGCTCTTACAACTCTTCAAAGCAGCTTGGATTATGCTAAGCCTATTATCAAACTTATTGCACAATAATATAAGGCTTATTTAATTGCCTTGATGGCATACTAGACCTCTAAACTTCTTAAGAGTATGGATGATATCTTTGCTCTGTCAGTTTGTCAGATGGTTTGTAAAGTGCAGAGTAGGTCATAGCCGATATATCTAATTGTGTCCCAATATTAATCTTCTTTTTACACATTTAGTTATGTACTTCAGATATTATAATTGGGCACATGGCTTATCAGCTGGATAGTATATCTTTTTTCTCTTAAAATTAAATTTCTTTCACAATCCAGTGAATCCATATGACTGAGTTTTTATCATAAATCATCAGTAGGTACCTTGTCTGAATTTTCTGAATATTGTACTAAACATGATTGGAGATGCACTTGTGTATCTTCTGCTCCTCCTCCTGCACGCTTCCTTAACATATGCAGAAGTGAAGATAAGATCAAAAATGGAAATCCACATATAATAGGTATGTATATTTAAGATATAATTCAAAATAAAAAGAACAAAAGGTTTGCCCCATTCTTCTGATTTGACCATTTTGTCCACCTAACAAAACCTAAGGCCAAATTTAACATTGGCACTTTCAAACTCTTTTGAGATTTGCATGAGAATTTAGAAATATTCAGAAAGCAGACAACTAGCTCATGGCCCATGATGGATCACTTTTCTATTTCTGTTTCACCTTCTTTTCTCAATAAATGGATCTGCAATTATACAAGGCTATTGAAGACCACACATCCAAGCCCTCTCTACACCTCAAGACAGTGTCTGGACACTGTCCAGTGTTTGGACAGTGTTTGGAAATTCTTTGGATTTGTGCGTATACTGGGAACTATTGCCAGAAAGACAGGCCTAGCTTTGGAGGCAAGGAACTTCAGAAAGAGAAGTCTAAGGTCCCTGGTATACTGACAGCAGTCTTAAGAGCAAATATTTCAAGTTGTCATATAACCTTGGTGTTTGGACTTGCCTCTATTTGATGAAATAATGTGCATAGAGGCAAGAGGTCCAGAGAAGGACCCTCTGAACCACAGAACCGAGGTAGCAGTTCATCCTTTCCAGTTCTAAAGGTAGCATTAAGTGCATTGCCAATGAGCCAGCTTCCACAGCTCAGGTAGGGCTAGTGATCTGTGATGTGTGGCTGCACTGTCCCCTATGGCTCACACTAGTCCCAGCTGAGTGGCTCCTCCAGATATAGATGAGACACCTTCAGTTTTGAAGACATAATGTAAAAACATGAAACATTTTATGCTCATTTTATTTATTGTACACTGACATGATAAAACTTTTGATATATGGGCATAAGTAAAATACAATATTAAGATAATGTTACTACTTTATTATCTTTTAGAGTATGGCAATAAGAAAAATTTAAATTTCATATTTGGTACACATTTATTGTTTCCATGATAGGTCTTGTAGGAATTTTAACAAATGGTGAAACAATTGTAAGTATAGAATCAAGATCTATGGATGACATTGTGGAGCAAAATCTACTCCTCAGTAAACCTCCATCTTCCTTCCAGTGCGACACTAACGGAACTAATTTGCTCTCTTGTCAAGCACCGTATTTTCTAATTCTTTGCTGCTCCAGGCTACGTTGTAAACTTATTAATATGCAGGAAATATAGACAGTGATTTTAGGAATAAATTTAATAAACAAGTCAGATAATATTTTTTATGACTAGGGTAAACAGATGTGTGAAATGTATTAAAATACATTTAATTGTATGACCCATATTTAGAAGGGGCTCTTTTATTTGATTACTAGATTAAATACTTATGAGTGCTCCTTTTTGGTATTAGATACTGAATAAGTATTTGACAACTGAAAAAATGTGATAAATATGACCAATGGACATACATGTAAATCTCTAATTAAACATATTAAACATAATTAAACAGATTCAAAACGCAGATCTGTTACAGGAAAAAAAAATATTTACCACAATAGTTTCTATAGGAAATGGTGGAACAAGAAGAGGATGATAAGGAAAAGTATGGCCAATGTGGGCTACATGTTTGTAAATTTCTATTTTTCTCTTATTGCATTCCAATATAATCTACAAAATGAGTAATTTACAAACATATAATATGCTTCAGATGTACTTGTTTTAGGTTAAACATAGATTTGTGCAAAATACTAAAATTAAAATGTATCTTTATTATATGATATTAAATGCTTATTTGAATGCTGATTTTTAAGTAGTATCCATTAATAATAACAAATAATTACCAATAATAGAATTATGAAAATATTACTATACTTTTACTAAGTCACCATGATATAACTTCTGTAGAGTGAAACTATTTGGTCATCTTTATTACCACCAAAGGGTTTTCATGAATTCATGAAGTTTGTGAATCAATTTTTGTGATCCTTTATCAGCTTTAGTAGAAAGTATAGTAATTTTTCCATAAGAGAAAAGCAAAACTACAATAAAGAAAAATAGTAAACATTTACATTTTATGAGTATCTTTGAAATTACTATTATTTAAATAGTATATTACTTTACAGTACCTGAGAATTAGAATAGTCTATGTAAATAATATTTATATTGCTTTCATTGTAATTGATAGGAATTTAATAGACAAAAAAATGTATCTTTTGACTCCCTTCAATATTCTTTCACATACAGTTCCTTTTTGATACTAAGAAGTTTAAAAAATTTTTGAACTTTAAAAAATGCTATAAAATTCTCTTTTATTCTTCAGTAATTAGACTATATCATTTAGTTTTATAAATGTTTTTGAAAATGTAATTTGCTAATATTAAAATTGCCTGACTACTCTGGATATTGCAAATGTGTAACCTAAGCACTATTTAAATATAGAAAGAAACTCAAGATATTTTTATAAATTTCATTTTCTTTTGTTCAGATGAACTATAAGTAATTACTGCAAATTTACACTCTTTGAAAATGTTAATCAAATTATTTGTATACCTTAAAATGTTGGGTACATACCATGAATCCCAATCAATGCACCTGATATTGTTAATCTTAACTGTTTACTTCACTAAACATGTTGATTGGTCTTTTTAAAAATCCAGTAAAACTTAACCCCCAATAATTAAGCAATTGTTAACAGTTTTGGAGAAGAAAGCTTCATATAAATGTATCCCTTGAGTACTATAAGTGACATTATTAAGCATAATGAACCAATAGAGTTCAACTATGCACTTGAAAAAGGAATGAACTCAACATTGGTATTCCATAAAACACTGATAGTTTTATTTATTTTTTTAAATTTTATTTAAAGAGAATAAAACAAAACAAAACAAAACAGAATAAAGGGTAGCAACAATACAGTATTCCAATGAGAAAAGGAAAAGAACAACAACAAAAAAAACCTTAAAAAAATCATTGCTTGACAAATTTCATACTGACTTCTTGGAAATAGTTGTTCAATTTACGAAGTTAAAACATGTAAAGTAGACATTCAAACAGTGAGACTGTCAACAGTTCTGCTCCACAATCTGACAAAAACAGCAATATGGTCATCCATCTTACCCATGCAAATATACATGCAATTATATCAAAAGGGTAGAATTAAACACAACAAAACAGAGCAAAGCAGATCACAAGAAAGCAATGTAAGAGACAAAAATTTCAAAACTAGACAATAGCTGATATTCACTCTCTATCATATTGACTCTTGTTTACTTCCAAATAGTTGTGCATATTGTCACATACAGGGAATTCACATGAAACAACCTTGTATGGAATTGATCTGAGCAGGACGAGGAGGGCATTTCAGGTCTTAAAGACCAGACATTAGGGAAGCCAAGAATGGCTGTCATAGTGTCTCTCATTCTCCTCAAAACAGCTGTCCATACCTTAATGTGTGTTGAACTTAAACAAGGCAAAGCAAGCTAAGATCACTTTGAACGAAAAGTGATAGTTTTGCTGGACTTCACATCATGACATTATGGAATCAGCACTGGGTACTGTAATGTCTTTTTTTCTTAAAAGTAGTTTTTCATTTCAACATGTGTTATATAGTTGGTTCTCATAAACTGTTTATAAGCTCTACACCTGCATGAGTCTCTACTTGTATATCTATCATTTCTATATTAGCAGGAAAAACAAAACAAGGCAAGATAAAATAAAACAATTCCTAGAAAAGCATGAGGCAGAAAAGTCACATAAAACCACAATACAAGGTGATCTACAATGGTTACCATGGTGTCTCAGCAGTGTATAACAACGTTAATAAAAACGAAGCATTGGAGACATAATAAGACTTCAAAAGCAAGTAATAATCAAACCAGAGTGGGTATCTTAAAGGTGAATCTTGTCATCTTCAGTGTACTTGCCTATACACTTAGACTTGATGCTATCCATCATAACAGATTTAAATACTGATAGTTTTAAGAGTAACTGGGAGACATTAATGGAGAAACAAACATAGCTGGAATTTTATTTCCTATCCAAAAAGTAGTAAACTTATTTTTAAAAGTAAAGAAATAGTTCTACATGGATTATTTCCAGAAATTATGTTGTTTTTTATTTGAATAATATCTAAAATTTTTCTTCATGCATACTTGGGAGGTGGCAAAATGATATTTGGATCAATATCTCTTGATTGAAATATTTTTTGTTATCTTCAATCCTAAAACAAAATTTTAATTAATTTTCTTGCCCTTCATTTCTTCTCTGTGTCTGTACATGATTATGCTAGACAGAATATAAACAAGTAAAAAAAATGTTGAATAGAGAAACACAAGTAATCCTAAATATCTAAAATAATGTACATGTTACTAATTCTAGATGCATATTCAAATTTATAAACTCTTGGGACCTACTTCTGTTTCATGAGAATTGTATATGAGCTCGTTAATCTATATATGATTCAAAATTGTTGCTAAAATCCAATGTCTAAGCAGAAGCCAAAAATTATTCATATGCCATGAAGAAAAAAACAAAAATTAAATCTAAGGTGATTTCAATGTGAGCCAAATAGCATAATAAACCTGTAAAATTCTTAGTGAAATGCAATCAGGTTTATAGTTGTATTTACCAAAATGGAACGTTCTGCTTTCTTATTTATTTATATTTCACTGATTTAAAACTCCTATGTATTGAAACTCAGTAAACATCTTTAATTTGCATAGGCAGTGACATAGAAACTAAGCCTAAGACTAGAACAGGTTAAAAAAATATTTTATAGTACCAGTGTCATCAATTAAAAAGATGTTATTGAACTTCAAGACATTTTCAATGTACATTTTTTTAAGAATTAATAATACATCAGTAAGATTGATAAATTCCATTTACCTTCATTTCATGGCTTGAAACCAATGAACTTGATCTTTCAAGGGAAATTTTGATAACAGATTTAAGACTCAAATAAACATCATTGTTTCTAATAAATTGAAAACAGCAAAACAAGGTCGAATTTACTTATACAGTTATTTTAAGTGAGTTTTTACTTTTCAGACTGTTAGACTAATGATTAACGTCACATACTGTACATCTTCGTCTAGAAGCTATGGTGTCTATTAAATGTAATTACCTTTCCCCATGGCTTTAAATTGACAGCAGATTCAAAATGAAGGTGGCTTGTATTAAATTTAATTACTTCCCCCTGAAGCTTACTTGGCAAAACTGTGACTAGTAATGAAAGTAGATTCCATAAAAAAGCTGCATGGTCAAGGTTTGGTTATTAAATTAGCAATGTTATTAATGTAAGAAGTGGAAAGCATAATATTTAAAATGGGATTTTTAATCATTTATGTATATTGTGTGATAATATGACTGCTAAATTAAGTTTTTGGTTTTTTGCTAA
This sequence comes from Dolichotis patagonum, assembly GCA_004027295.1. NCBI lineage: Eukaryota > Metazoa > Chordata > Mammalia > Rodentia > Caviidae > Dolichotis > Dolichotis patagonum. Next base: position 70,220 of record PVJX010003092.1, read on the forward strand.
TTGATTTCAATGTTTAATCAATAAATTGTTTCGATTGATTATGACAATAATGAAGGAATGATGCCAATTTTCACAAAATGTATCTACTGTTTTCATGTACACAAAATAATGATGCATTACTAATTCAACTAATATTTTACAGCATTATGTAATAATGAGTAAAAACAGAATAATCAGAGAAACAAATTCTGTTTTTACTATGTAATTAATGCTTTATTTTCCAGAGTGGGATATCTAATCTGAAAGATATAATATTTACCCTATTCACTTAAATATAGAAAAAATAGATTAAAATGTTATTGGTTTGTAAATCCCTTCACCTTTTAAATAATTATTTAAGTTGGGCATTTTCTGGCTCTGTCACTTTCTCATGCACTAATTCATCAGTTTATGTCCCACTCATTTTATGTTCACTGTGTGCCTGCCATAGGTACAGGTGTACAGATAACACATCTATAGGGATAATTTGTTGAAGTGAGAGACAAAAGTAGGTAAAGACAAGACACTAATGTAAGAAAGAACTTACAAAGACTCTTCTGTGTAATAAGATAATGTACTTATAAACACATTATTTTGTCTAGAGCACTTCTCATGACTCATAGGAAATATTCATCTCGCTTCCTTAGACATTTGCTAGAAATGTACTGCAGGCAGTATTTAGCGTCTATCTATTTAACAGACACAGCACAAGCCCTGCAACCTTGTGTAGGCACGAGTGAAGCTTCAGGGTGCAGAGTGCCTCAGCTTCAGACAGGTACTGCCAAGTTCTCTGAGCGGTCTCAAAACTTTCCATAGTGTGTGGGTTAGGAAAGTAGCAATGTCTATCCTTGTTCCTGAGCAAGAGGGACTCCTCAACATATAATAGTGGCAATTGTTATATATTTAGTTATTTTGGTTTTGTGAGACAGGAATTCACAGTGTAGTATAAGTCGGCCTTGAACTCAATTATATAGCCCAAGCTGGCCTCAAACTTACAGCGATTGTCCTGCCTCAGCCTCTCAAGTGCTGGGACTATAAGTATTCATCACTACACCTGCCAGTGACAATTGTTTCACACAAATAAATTCTGTTTATAGTTATCTTCCTTTTTTCATATTCTGAGACGTTTTATACTACATCACAATATTTATAAAATTTTGTTTTATATATCTGAACTAGAAACTAACTTTCCAGTGTTCTTGTGTTTGTTCCAAATATATGTTTTTATATCCCTCACCTGTTTTTGCACTGATTTTCCATTGTACATAACATTGAAAATTCATTTTAATATTCTTGTAAAATGTGAGACTGATGAGCATTGACAACTGAAACATAAACACGACTGAGTAAGTTGGTCTAGGAAGAGAGTCAGAGAAATACATCAAAGTGAAATATGAGGGTCAGTGAAAAAGAAGAATGCATTTTTCAAGTGAAAAGCATAAAAAGACTATGTAAGACAGGAAGAATGCCACATGCAAACACATGCAAAATAATGTGTACAGCATTTGAAAAGCCTGGCTCTAGGTAAGAATAAAACATGCACAAACAGGTCAGCATTGCTATTAATTGAACATTAGTTGATCAAAGGTTTTTTTCTGCCTACCATCTTCAGATTTGTCCTTTGTAAATCTTCATTTATATCAACAAAATTTTGAAGATTTTATGATTTATTGTGAATATGTTGCTTTTATTCTGAGTATTGTTTTCAATTTACTTGCCATTATTGTTAATAAAATTAATAACTAGAATTATACATTATATATTCTACTAACACAGAGAATGTCTGATTAACTGTTGTAGGTTTATTTTCTACCAATGCATTTTGAAAAACACCATGATAGTTGCTCCATAAATGCTCATTAATGAGTTTCTGAATAAGCTGATAAAGCATACCAAATATTGCAAGCATACATTTCATATAGAATACCAAAAATTGTCATTACATTAATTTCCTTTGATGCATAAGAAAGTGTTACAAATCCAGTAGCTTAAAATAACTTAAGTTATGGAGGTCAGAAGCTTATCATTGACACCAGTAGTTTAAAACAACCCTTAGACAAGGCTGCTTTCCCTTCTGGAGACTGCAGAGGAGATTGATGTCCTTGTCTTTTGCTATCTAACAGCCACCTGCATTCCTTGGATTTAACCCTCTTCCTCCCTCTTCAAAGCTACATCTCCTAAATTTTTCCACTGTGTTGGCAACTTTCTCTGATTCTTGTCTTATGCTATTCCTTTCCATTTTAAGAACACTTCTGATTACAATGGTCCCACCCAAGTAATCCAGGGTCATTGCCCTATGTGAAATTCAGGTAATTAGCAAAATTTACTGCATCTGCCTCTTTAATTCCTTTTTTCCATGTAACAGAACTGATTTTTGGTTGCAATGCCCAGGTTCAGAATTTCCAGAGAATAAGATGTGAATATAGACACGTGGCTGGGGGCGGGGGAGCATTATTTTGTCTACTGCAGTTGAAAATGCCATAGCCACTAGTTTAATTTGGTCTCTTAAGTTTGTGATGGCTTGTGTATCATGTCACTATACAAAGAAAGCCCAAAAGTAAAAGTTTATTTTATTTTAAAACTATATCACTATATGATTCATACTGCAGTACTATTATCTCATTTATTGCTTTCTTCGATTGAAAAATACAAATGTACTTGGAGTTTGAGGCTTTTAGAAAATAAAAAACTGTTCCACAAATGCAGTTCAAAGTTTGTTCACCAAAACTGTTCAAATTTTTCACTCATGGAAGAAGTAAAAAATGTATGATTTACAGTAAATTACTAATGGCTAGCATACTCCCTTTGATTCCTATAATCCATACTCAATGAAAGAAACTGCCAGTTAAAAAGTAAAACTAAAGGCTTCAAAAGTTATTTTGATGCAATTAATACATGTTAAATGAATTTACCTGTGGCTTTTAGAGGAATACGTGTGTTAACAGTTTGTTATTTCAAACAAAATAGAAAAAGCTCTTTTTGTAAAAGAAGTGAAGTAAAGGGGTCATTTCAAATTAGTCAGATTAAGTCTAATTTAACATTCTGATAATTTACCAACTTTGCATTATTGTGTGGAAGTTGAAGATAATCTTTAAAACATGATTAGGTGAAAACATCAAAAACATGTTGGTTGAGTTTACAAGTACTGTACCATATTCTTCTCTGTGCCGATGAGGCCTACTACATGGATCTTCAGTGGTTTCAGATCTTGGATTTAGGTTTTGGTACCTAGTTTGAGAATTTTTGTATCTTGTGTTACTTCTTACATTAAGAGAAATAAAACTTGAACAAAATAGTCAAAAGAAACTTAGATATAAGTAAAATTGATGATATATATTTAGATATAAATGTCATTTATATCTAAATAAAGACTACACTGGAACTCCAGAATTTACACAAGAATTTAAGCTACTTTTTCTCATAAGATGCACCCCGAGGGTGTCTGATGAAAGCTGAGAGATTTTGAAATTCTTTATGAACGTTACTTTTAAGACTTAAACAGAAAATAAATAAAACAGGTCTGCATAAGATGGGATCTCTAATCAGAGACATCTGTGTAAAGTAAGGCATCAAAAGTCTATAGTCTCAAAATATGACTGATAAAAGTAGAAATGATTTTTATGAAGAGAATAGCTAAAAATATTACCATTTTCAACTGTGAAACAAGGTGGAAAATGACAAATCTTTGTGAAAACTGGAAAGTCTATAGCAATAAATTGACTATCATATAAATCTGTTTTGTAGGACTATCACAATTACAGAGTATAAAATATTGAATTTTGTATGAATGGGCAATAATACATGGACCTTAAATATATATTTTTCCTTGTGACGTTAGTTATTGATAAAATCAAGTTACATTATTAGGATGTGATTTTAGTAATTTCTATCTGAGTGAATTATTGTGAATATATATCTATATCTATTAATATCTATTAATTATATCTATTAATATCTATATCTATTAATGTGCCACCTATATTTTAAATATGTAATCTAAAAATAGGGAAATGATGAATAATCTCAATTCAGAAAAGCATCAAATACCTTATTTCTATCCAAATATTTTTAGGCTTTAACTGAACACTAAAGCTTCTTATATGAGAAGGAATAAAGATTAGGGGAAATATTGCCAACCTTAAAATAAAATAGATCTGCATAAGCCATCCAATTAACTATTTACAAGATCATTATAATCAACAAAATAATTAACTGCATCACCTTGTAATAGTTAATTTGCAAATTTTCCTTTGGACAGTACTAGCCAGTGTCTTTATAATAACACTTTATGCCAGTAATAGGAAAAGAAGAATGGATTGATCACATTCAAAATTCTCCTTTGGAATTTATAATAATCAATTTCAAGGATTTTAAAACTTTGAAGGCATTGGTATAGACTAGGAAAGAGGATCAAAGTCATAGTTTTAAGTGTTTCCCTAGATTATGAAGTTGCTGGTTTCCATATGCTTTATGTTTACTATGGTGCAATTAACTGACAGTACTAATGCTATTTTACTGTTAACAAAAGCAATAAAAAATAGTGCTTTTTTAATACTTCCAAATTAAGAAGTACATGACATTGGTTGGGTGTTAGTCTGAACACCTTTCCAGCTTCCAACGGAAACAATTTTCATCAATGGCACTTATCTTTAGTGCCTTCTATGAAGACCTAAGGATCATAGGGAAATTCTTCAGGCACTGGCATGATGGTGGGTGATAGTAAAATCATTATAATTAATTAAATTGTACTTCCTGATACTTTGCAAGTACCATTCTCTTTGATATTAAATTGTAATTTTCCCATTACAAATGCAAAGATAAAAGTTCTGCTTCTCAAACTGTGTGGTAATCTAATTCTTCTCCTGTAGATGATGGAAATAATCTCACAATAATTAAATTAGTGAATACTGTATTAGCAAGTTTTCAGGCATTTAGTTCATGGTAAGCTCGTTAGAAGGCAGAAGCATCATGATAGAAGTATGTTTCTGAGTAAAGCTGCTCAGTTTATCCAGGCTGAAAAGTACAGTAGGGAAAAACATTGAGAGAAAGGGACCAGAGACCAGACTTAGAGCACAAGTTCACACCTCCACGACCCATCAACACATACCTCTAATTGTGCTCACTGACACTCAGGGCAGATCCACAAAGCCAAGCAAGATGCCACTCCACCTAACCACCATGAATACAAATTAATTTGTTAAACACACATTGCCCAACATTTTAAAATCAACTGAAAGACTGCAAACGCTGATAGGAAAATAAATCATGCACCCATCAGTGAGATTTTTCAGGCAATATGAAAAAATATTGCCATTTAAACTGCTTGTTTTTAATAATTAAATTAATTTTACCAAATCTATATTTTTAAGTAAACAAATATTACATTTACAAAAAAATTCTTACTCCCACTCAAAAGGAAATTTCAAATATTTTGCATCCTATTACTATTGACAGAAGTTTCGGGTTAAATTCAGTTGGACAGCAAAGCTAAATGTAATGGAGTAAATGATGGAAAATATCCTCTAAGTTTAATACTCAATTTAGAAAAGCATAAAATCTCATTCTCATGCAAACATTTCAGGCTGCAAATGGATATTAAAACTGATTATTTCAGATATTTTTAATAAATTGAAAAAATATTGGCAGTTTTAAAAAATAAGAAATAGATATAAATCCTGGAAGCGTGTTCTTGCATGATTAAAACTAACAAAACAGGTAAGTGCATCATCTTGAAATTCAGCTCATTTGCAATTTCAATTAAAACTTTTTAATGCACATCTTTATGTTCTCTTTAAAATTAATATCAAAGCAACTAAGTGCTTTTACTATATTATCTTTTAAAATGGGAGACACAGAAAATCAGTAAATGAGGTTATATTACTAATTAGCATACTGTCTCCACTACCTATGCTCCACTACAAAAAAATGTGGCTTCCATTTTATCACATAGATGAAACAGTTATCTTTCAGGGTTTGAAATTTCTGTGATCTTTATGCTTAATAAGCTCAGTAAAAGGCATTCAAATTACATCACTTTTGTCTTGGAAGTTAAATTGAGAAATATTGCATTCTCTGAGATGATAAACTCTGCTGAAGATAAATTATCATGAGAAATAGTTTTAATTGATTTACCATAATAAAAGTTATGTGACTTTGAAGTGCAAATGACACATTAAAATGAATCTACAGTATGTTGATAATAAAGTGGCTTCTTTGTTAATGGAATTACTGACACTGCAGATGCTTTGAGGAGCGATATTTTCTACTGTTAATCAAGAAACATCAATGTAAAATGAATATGATGTTTATTTAAATCCCAGGCCAACTTTCCCACTTCTTGCTTCAGAGTAGGTCATTATTAAGGTCAGAATACTGGAGATGCTAGTCATGATAGTCCATAATTCAGCTCTTTCATTTTAGCATTTTCCTAAGCATCCTGACTGCATGGAGACATTTCCCTGTGTGTGTCAGTCAGGAACATAATGTGGAAGCCAAGGCCAGGGAAACAGGCCAAAATGAAGTTCAAGTTCAGATGCTTATGTACGTGTTAACTAGTTACATTTTCTTATTCTAAGAGATTCTGAACAAAGAGATTAGTATGAAGCTAGTGAATATTTTAGAACTGTGTTTCACTTTGATTTTCATAGAGGAATATAGACTAGGGATGTAGCTCAGGTCTTAGCATGCCCAAGGACCTGAGTTAGAGCTTGAACACAAAAAAATGGAAATGAAAATAAAATATAAAGGGTAAAGTGCTGCATACTTGTAGTTCAATGCAATAATTTTAAAGTGACTACATTACAAGATCTGTGACCCTTTAACTATCTTCTACCAAAGTCCATTTTAGCCAAGTGTGAGAATAATTTGAATATGTTTACCATTGCTTAGTTTATTTGGTAATTTTTGTATTAATCCTACAATTTAACAGCTTTCAGCTTATAATTGTACTTAATAGTGATATATACAAAAAACCAAATCTTAGTGCTATTGATCTCTGTTTTTTTCTCTATTTTGCAACTGAAATCTAAATTCAGATCTCCCTGTCTCCTCTTCCAAAGGACACAGGTGATTTTGTGAGGTAGTGTGCAAGGCGATGAGAGACATACAAAAAGATACGGCATTTGTTTCAGTGCTAGGCTCAGAGAGTTTTACTACAGCAACATAGACTGTGCAGCATCAAACTCCAATTTATTTGCTCAAAAACATTCTGAAGAATAATCATGCACTGCTATAAAGAGGATTAAGATCAATAGGAATTATAAATGAGTTAGAAAATCCAATACTGTTATATTTAATATATACCTCTGACTGACATTAATGTGATCTTATGTCTCAATAATCAACACAAACTCTCTTATTTACTAAATTCCTTATATTAAATTTAATATGAAGCATCCATTCATCCTATGTTACATGAATTAAGTCAAATCATAAGCATCTGTATTTTAAAGCCCTTATTGCAAACAGGAGAGAGGATATAAGTATTCTAAGTAGTGCTGCTGTCTGAGATAATAAACAATAAGTTTAGCTGAAAGTAGTAATGTTTATATGTTAATGATAAAGGAAAAACACCACTAAAATATGTTATTTTAAAAGTGTTGCACAAACATTAAATAATAATTATATTAAAGCCATTTTCAAATCAAGAAACATAATATGTAGGAATGCAATGTTTGACTAAAAACTAGAATAACAGCAGGAAAAAGTATTTCAATTTACAAGAAATTATATGTATTCATGTTTGATTGTTTTTATTCTACTATTTGGTGATAATTCAGTCCATTTGATGCAATTTATTCTTCAAAGATATCATTTAATTGCAGAAAATGCTGAGCTGTGTTTAAAAACATAGAAGCAGATATCGAAAGTTTGCTTTCATGCATTCATCTACAAATTCGCACCACTCATGCTTTCTTTCTCCTTTCAACCTGGAAAGCTTCTATCTGATTTTTTCGTGGCTGTTTAAACAAAAATAGATGTTTATCTCTTTAAAATTTTGCCAGGAAGCTGTCACTTTCCCACTTACTCAAGCTATGTTGTGACAGAATGTGTCAGCTTCTCACACAAATGAAAAAAGATATAGACTGTATTTACTTTAGCTGAAAAATAAGTAGTCATCAATTCAGAGAAAAGTGTTTCCCATTTGAAAAGATGAAGTAAATAGGAGTGTTTAAGAGTAGAAAGTATTTCCTATTACTAAAATGCAAGTGTAAACCAAGCATACAGCACTGACTCATCTGATTATCATCTCGAAAGCAGACCATCTCATAGTCTTTAAAAGTTGGTACGGCACTTTACTCTGCATTTTGCAGCACATGATTTTGCTCGAAAAATGATAAACGTTTAAGAAGTTAACCTTCCTGCATCCTCTCCTATTCAGGCTAAAAGCTTCACAAATTTAAATGCAGAAAACCATCACTTTTAAGATACACTTACGGAAATTATATTAAATTCAAAACAAATGTAATTAATAGAGATTGGCTCAACACTGCACATTTTATTAGGCTGTTTGAAAATGATTTTACCACACACTAAACATCAAGTGTATATATCAGTAAATTCACTTTTTCTTTAGTAGTGCTCTTCTTTTGTTTAAGAATTTCATGTGATAGAATTTCATAAAATATTACCTAATTCACTAAATTAACAGTGTTGATTTGGCCCAATGATAATATGCAATGATGGAGTTTTATTTAAAACTATTAAAATTAAGCAATTAGAGTGAAAACAATCATTAGTAGATCAGAGGGAGCAATGTAGTCCGAGAGAAGAAAAAGAATTTAGTAAGGCACACTGCTTGACACCATCTGTTTGTAACTGGGCATGTGACTACTGTAAATTGCCATTACACACTTCATCTTTGTTCCCTTAGCTGTTAAAGGAGCAAAATACAACCACTTTAGTGGGATTTTGGGAAAGAATTCTGTAATATTGACCAAACAGCATTTTATATTTAAATACATATGCATTATGTATATTACAGATTTGTAAAGTCAAATGTATTTTCATTTCAACTAACAAAGCAATTGACAATGGAGGCATCATGTGAGTCTCTTAATTTCCATTTTTTCTCATCTAGATAAGAAAAAAGGAAAGAGAAACAAGGAAAGAAGGAGAAAAGAAAAAAAGAAGGACAGGCAGGCAGACAAAGGAGTGAAGGAGGGAGTGAAGCAGGGAATGAGGGAGAATGGAATCAGGGATGGAGGGAAAAGGGAAGGAGAGAAAGAAAGGGCACAGAGGGAAGAAAGGAAAAATCAATTTTGCAACAAATTATACATGTATTTTAGGTGTAAATGTAAGTTTTCTCAGAAACACTCAAGTTTTCTATGAGGATATGTAACTTTCATGGCTCCATTTAAAGTTTAAATTAAAAATTGTTACCATAAACCACCATTCAGCAAAGCAGCCATGGAAGTCATAGCACTGGTAAATATTTCCAGCTCTCATGTCTTTACATTCATGTCTCGTCAGTCCTACATCCTCATGATCCTCATGTAGTTTGTTAATGGAAAATGACAGGAATATTTAATTCATAAATAGAACCTAATCCTACTGAATGAAAATCAAATCATATCTTGACCCAAATATTGCAATTCTGTAGCGATCAAAATATAAGCAGTAATATTCATTTCACATTCAGAAATGGAATATAGCAGTACATGTATACCAAACTCCAAAGAATTTGGACTTAAGGGGTATCATAAAGTCATGTTGTGAATGAAATATTAATTTTAACAAAAAATGACTATTTTTCATTAGTTATATTTATTGTCTAATGTTTGTTCTCTTTCTTTGGTGATGTGCCCTCACAAATATATATTTCTTAGAGGCAAATAACTTCAACTATTTTAGCTATTTAAATAGCTATTTTAGCTATTTAATTTATAAGTAGCTCTCTGAAATAAGAATATAGCACTTATTTTTTATTTCATAATTATATTTCTTATTATTTTATACTGGGTAAAAGGAGAATTTGGCTCTTTTATATACCATCTTTTATAGCATTTTTTAGTCATGAAGTTGCAGAATATTTTATATAGATGTAAGACATACAGTTAAATTTACAGAAAAAAATGAGGGCTTTAATATGATAATGTCCTAAATATTGCATGTGTAACCTAAGTAACATATACTATTTACTTGAAATTCAGTTTTAGTTGAATTAGTCGGGTAACTTAGATATTAACTGGCAAGATAGAAGACTATTTTCTGCATGAATTTTCCTGTTTTTCTTGATTTATACTTTATTTGAGGGATGTGCTTCTTTCAGTATTATTCTAGAACAGGGTGCCTAGGAAGTACCTTGTAAAATGATTTTCTATGTCTCAAAATGGTACGCTTAACATCACAGTTAATAGATAACATTATATAACTAGAAACTTGAAATATCTTTCACTATGATCCATGATCTTCTTCCATAAACACGAACTAAAGAAATAATGTAGTCCTCAAACACCAATTTTGCTTTTCTAATACTTGTAATTATAGTAAATAATTTAAATTAGCAGTGCATTAAGCATTTATTTTTAATGATTACCTCATATTATTAAATATAAAAAAATGACAAATGATGCTTCCTAACCAGTCTTGAGAATGACCTTAAAGGGTTGAACATATTTTTATATATTCACAAAACTCTTTTAGCTTATTCCTAGCCAAATGCTTAATTAGGCCAGCAGTAAACTTCATACTGCATAAAGGTGCTACATTAGACCTCTTCAGTACATTCATGTATTCATGTTTTCTGTAAATCTTCTGTTCCAAGCAGTTTAGATTTACTTCAAAAGAGAAAATGAGCGGTCTCTCCTTAAAAAAAAAAAATCACAGTTCATGGATAATGACGATTCCTGTTAAATGGGTATTTGGAAATGTTTTGAAAGAATATAGACTTTGAGATCAAAGCAGATAATAAAACAAGTAAAAAGAGAATTAAAAGTTCTTAACATTGTAATATTACATCGAGAATAAAGTTCAGTTTGGAAGTGATCTACACTGACCCTTTTAATTTTTTCCTGGCTGTGTTCAGAAAATTTCCTCAGATGTTCTGAGCTAACATTGAGGAAAATCTTCCCATAGATCAGGTGGGAAAGAGTGAAGGCAAACAGAGGTGAACATGAGAGGTTGTAGTACATCATAAAGATTTTCGTGGAGGAAATTGAATTTCATATATATATATGTCATGATTAAATTACACTTAAATGTAAGTTCTAGACTAAAAAATATTGTTCTGTATTTATCTCAACCAGGTGGTCACATATTTTAATTTTAATTACCCATATTTTACCATTAAGAATGAGATATTATTATATGATAATTTGTTTATGTTCCTGTACAAAGCTCAGCTTTCTAGACATTTCTGATGTCTTCCTAGTTTTCATGTTTCTAATTTAATTTGGCTTATAGCAGCACTTCATTTTTGTAATGCACTCTTGACTAGTCTTCTTAAGTACTTCAACATATACTATAAATCTCCAATTATTTCAATTTAATGAATTTATTTGCAGCATTTTATGTGATCTAGGGAGGCTAAGTTAATTTCAAACCAGAAGGTCAAAGGAGAGAAACAAGTATAAGCAAAAATTAAAATAAACATGTGCCGATAGAGAAATTACAAATCATTTTAGCATACTGTGGATTTAAAAAAGTTTATTTTTGCATAGAAGAATGTTCACAGCTATTATCTTACATATTTAAATGTTTACACTTTGCTGCTTGACATTTGTATTAAACCATTGTTAAGACATGTTTCTAAAACTTCCTATAAAGTTCAGCAAAGTTAGGTTTTCAAAACTGTAAGAAAGACAAAAGTGAGCACATGCTTTCAGTAACTATGGAGGACACACATGAGTGTATGATTCTGATGTGTTGAATTTTCTCATATACATATGAAAACATGATAATAGATTGTTCAAGTTAAATAAAACAATGATTGTCTGTTACCATTATGAGAATTCTTTCCACCACAGAAAAATGATCATAAAATTAGTTAATAATGAGCACAGTTGCCATATTTTCAAATAAATGGAAAGTAAAGTGCAAAAGACTAAATTTTAAAAAATAAGTACATGTTTAGGCCAATAAAAAGTGCATTGATTTTGGCCTGTAAGATAAGATCATGGATTATAAAAATCAGGCTGACTCAAAGATCTAAATGACCATGTTTTATAAACGATTTACACTGTGTCAAGCTCACAAGATTTAAGATACAGTTCATTTTTATACCACACATAGTCATGCTCTTAGTCTACTGATCTATCCATTATACTCTCTTGCTTTCTAAGCAATATCACTCCAGCAGTATACTTAGTATAAACAGATCTCAGTTAGGGTGAATTCATGCCCTGACCCCACAACTTACAATGCTCAAAAATAATTTGTAAGTCTAAACTCCAAATACTTAATGTGTTTTAGGTTGGGAGTAATGTATTGGAGGTATACAGATAATCTGCATGTTTGGGAAAACAAATGGTTGTATGTCAGCCTCACAGAGGCTCCAATTTGCTCTCTAGGTCACCGCAAAGAAGTTTTCCCTATGGGATTTTGCCTTTAGAGAGATGAAGTGAATTGATTCTGTTGAAATATTCATTAAATTAAAAGGCTTCATTTACTATTCTAAAAGCAATTAATCAGTTTTCCCCACTCTACATAGTACAGTACTAGCTACCACTTCACAAAAGGACCTTACTGCTCTAGGGAGAATGCAATGCGTTACAACAAAAATTGATAGAGTCTGTTAAGAAAATTAGATATAGACACTATGAAAGTTAAATCTGCATTGGAAAATAGAAAATTTTGAAACAGACAATTTAGTAAAACTCCTTGTAGACAACAATGGAAATTCAAAAATAATTAAAAAGAGAAGATTCCTATGAATACATTTAAAAGATTTCAAACTGTTCAATATCATTTACATTATAGGGGAAGTAAAGTCAAACTTAAAATTCAATAACTATGGTTGCATTGAGTATATTACAAAATATTTATAGAAATAATATTAGTAAGTACTTTATGAATAAAAATGTCAACATCTGCATGATCTATGTATGCTCAGATATTTATAATTAAGCATACTAGTAACAATCTGTGGAACACATAAATCCTAAATCTTCAGTTGAGCACAGACCAGCTCAATAGTTACAGGAAGTTATAAAACAAAAGCATATTTTTCCGACACTATATCAATATATAAATCACTGGATATGGATATATATGCAATATATAAATCATTGGATAGTTTTAATATAGTATATAAAAGAAAGTTAATGAAAATTGGTACAAAGAAGTAGAGTTGTTGTGTGACTATATGTGACCTTATAGATCCAATGCTTTTGGAACTAGATCGTGGGAAGATTTTGGAAAGTTTGAAGAAGTCCTAGATTGCTGTAGGCAGAGCTTGATGGATGATTCTTGGTGGAGCTCAGAAAGCCATATTGCTGATAGAAATGCAGACTATAAAAGCTAGGCTCATGGGGTTTGGGCTGGGAATAAGAATTCTGCTGGAAACTGGACTGGAGGCCACATAGGTTACATTCTGGAAAGGAACTTGTTAACATTTATTGCATGTTCTAAGATTTTACAAGAGGTCCAGTTTAAAGATCATGTCTAATTAATCTTGCAGAAGAAATTTTGAGGCAGCCCAATGTTCAGACTATGGCATGGATATACTGTCTGCATTTAGCTACATGTCCAAAATAAGTTCAAATAAATCAAAATAAGAAACAAGTAGAGCCTACAATCAAAAGGCAAGAAAAAATAGGTAGGTTCTATTTTTTTAAGGGAGGAGTATCAATGAATTTTTAAAAATATTTCAAAATTACCATAGATGTGCACCTGTTACTTAGCTACTTCTGCTTTAATATTTAGTATTAGCTTACTTATTATTAAAAAAGAAATAGTTTGGTGGAAGAGTGGTGAGAAAAAGTTCTTAGATCATGGTTTGTGGGAATTTGAAGGCCCATATATAATACCCAAATCCTGTTTCCTCGAGCCACCTAGACACACGCCCTAAAGTGTATTTTATTTATTTGCTAGTTATTTCTTAATTCACTGTAATTGACACATGGGAATTAATGGTCATCGACTATAACTCTATGGCAGTAGATACTATATATAGCTCAACAATTTTGCCTTTTGATCTCCTAGTCCAGGACTATACCTAATACATAGCTTTTAAGTACTTTGCACTTGAGCCACTGAGCTAAACCCCTCAAGTCTCCTAATACATAGTTTTAGGAAAGACAGGGAAAAAGACATTATTTACAAAGAAGTAGAGCACACCTGCAACTGACAAAAAATAGATTGACACTTTGATCTTGAACTTCCCTGCTTCTAGATCCATAAAAAATAAATTTTTACTGTGTACAATTTACCAAACCTAAAGTATTATGTCAGAGCAGCCCAAATTAAGATGAGCTGAATATTTACAATGGAAACTTTTCTTGAAAATGCAACCAGGAAACAATTTGTAAATATTCAGGCTTGAGTACTTCACAGTCGGTTTCTTAACAATTAGAAAAAAAAATCTATTATTCAAGGAAAATGTAGCAGTATTTGCTTCTGGTGAAATTTACATTTTCAAGCAAAAATAGAATTTTGAAAAATTTGCATCTTTCACTTTGAGTTTTAACAAGTTCTGAACAGTGAAAAATGCTAGAAAAATACGTTGAGTATTTGATTTTTTTAGAAAATTATTTACCATTACCGCCCCTCCCCCACACCCACTTTCACGTCAAACACACTTATCTCATCATTCTTGATACTGTCTGAAGCACTTCTGGAAGTCCTCTTTCATGACAGTCTTTATAAGATATGATCAAAATGTGAGAAGGCTGCTGTCAGTGCCATTCCAAAGGAAAGGCAGGCTTGGAAAAATATACTGTGTCCCCACCCATCTTAGTCATCACATCTAGCTCCGCGGGACTTCTGTCTCTTCCAAAATGTTTTGACTCAGTGAAAAGTAAATGTTTTCAATTGATTCACGGCATTAAGATAGGAACAACAGCACTAATAAAGACACAAGAGGACTTTCATACCTGCTTCTGAAAACAGGAAGATTGATAGAAAAGGTGTGCTCCAAGCAAGGACTATTTGGAAGGGGATTGATTGCAATGTGTCTCTTGCTATAATGAATTTCTGTAGACAATGCTCACTGTGTTTCTTCATTACTTCTTTGTGTTTTTCTATATGGTGTCATAAAAGTTTCAATGTTGGGAACTAAACATCTTCAAGTAAACCAGATTTTTAAAAGATTTGCTAAATAATGCTATTTATCATGGATATTTTTTGAAAATGTTATTTTTACTAAAGCATCCCAATATATAGGTGAATTTATTTTTATTTAAAATAATACATTTATTTTAATTTGAGTTTTAAGTTACGTATGCTATATGATATAGAAATAATTTATTATAAATCACATAAATTTTTTTAGAGGAGCCAATGCATTTTAATAAATGTGTCTGAAGACAAAAAGTTTAAGAATTTCTGCCATAGGTTATTTAAAATAAGAGACAGTAGGTTTTAGGAAAATAATAAAACTACAAAAGAGAAATATTCTACAAAAGGCTTTGATTAATGTTATAATGATGGATGCTGTAACCAGTAGAAGCTGATTTGGGCTCACAAAGCAAGAAATTTTAAGAAACTGGACAGAGCCTAGGTCAGTACATGAAGCAGTTCTAGAATGAAAGCACTGGGGTTTGATGCAACATATTCACTGATCTAGAAATGTAAACTTAAAATAGATTTAAATGTGGCATTCTTTTCTCTAGTTCTCCATGCTATGTGAGAATATATTTGAGGTGCTCTAAATACAAAAATTTACGTGAACTGCTTAGGTCAAATAAGTTTACATAAAAAACAATTGTATATTTTATTTTTAATTAACTAATTTATGTGTTTATTTTGTGGTGCTGGGGATTGAACCCAGGGCCTTGTGCATACTAGACAATGCTCTACCACTGAGCAACATCCCCAGTCAGTCGCATATTTTAGAAAGAAATGTAACCTTTCACACTGCCATCAGTGCTGTGGTGCATCCTATTCAAACTTATTAGTGCAGTTTTGAAACTGAATCCCTAACACTCAAATTGCTTCCTTTATGCTCTAGAGCACTGACCTAATAAAAACATGATCATCACATAGGTAGGCATTTGTTACTCTACCAGTGACTCTTTATGTGAGCACATACCACAGGAGAATTTATGTATTAAACAGGGAAATTAATTAACATAGAACAAACACTAAATGAAATTTACATTCAATAATGTCAAATTTCTGAAATCAATGGAACTGATATTTTTCCTCAAACTAAACCCTGATTTAGAAAATTTTTAATTTGCAAGAGTATATTTGAAAGTACATTTTGTAAATCCTAAACTTCTAAAAAACAAAACACAGCATGAATAAATTTGGAAACTACAAAGTATATTTTGAATAACTCTTCTCTTACTGTTTCTATTAGAAAAAAATTGACTGAGTCAATTGGAAATTATCACTGAAAGGAAAAATTTACCAATTTTGTAAATTTCTGAAAAATATACAAAATGATGCTAAAATATGTACTGAAATAAGTATTTGAACATTTTTGTTCTCTAATATTATGTCTGACTAAGAAATAAAGAATCAAATCACTTAGACTTCACATGTAGTATAATTTTGCATTGAGTAGATAGCCAGTATTTAACCTTGAACTGATTTATACTAATCATATTATGGATTTGACATGATCTCTTCAGTATTTTTTGCAAGTATATATTTTAAGTACACTTAGATTTTCAATATAGTCTATTTGAAATTTTATAACATAATTAAACTTATTTTAATTTTTAGCTATTTCAAGATTTACTTATGTATCATTAATACTCTGACATAGGTCCATTAGCAGTTACTATTTTTGTCTTCTCACTTTCTACAAATATCTCTTCAACAATTCTAGTACTTGAATTATTTTGTATAGACTTGTATTTATCTTACAAAGTAAAGCAACAAAATATTTGCTATATGGATCATTTCAAGTATCAATTTCAAGTACTTTGATTAATCATCATTTATTTTAAAACATTAAACAATTTTGGTTTAATAGTTCTGACATATTTTAATGTAGAAATTCTCTAAATGCTTTGTTTTTGTGAAAATATGTAACCACTTACTAAAATTTCTATTCTATAGTCACTGTTTCATTTTTTAAGCATCAAGGAAAATAGGGCTCATGAGTTACTCTGCATCCAGCACTTGGCTCCTACCACTTGTCTTTCTGACGATGCATCACTCTGCTTCCAACTTAGCCATCTTGCTTCCTTCTGTTTCACTACACACATAAAATCATCAGTGAGTTCAATTATTTTTCCTTTAAGATTAAGGTCATAGTTATATCTTCTTTTTTAAGCCTACTGTTACAAATCTATGGTGAAATATTATTATCAATGTTTTGGTTTATTCGTAGTTTATAACTAAATTTCTATTTACTTTTTGCAAGTACATTTAAGTTTAATGGTGCTTTTTTTCCTCTAGATTTTCCTAGTAGCTCTTCATGATCTAGTAAACAATCACTTATTGACTATCTTGACATTTTTAAGTAATAATAATCCAATGTCTTCCAAAGTGTTAATTTTTCACATAATCTCACATAAAGTTGGTTTAGGCAGGCTTCCAATCTGCCCTTTCAAGTAGCATCCTTGTTCTTACTCCTGGCTTTTACTCATATAGTCTTCTTCTTCAGTGGAAATTTCCTCTTTCCTTCTATTTTCAAGTCATGTTGTAATTCCTACATAAAACATTTTATGATTATTTCTGGGTAAAATAATCATATCTTTTTTCTATGGATATTGAAGTTCTGGAAAGAGACAAATCTTTTAACTGATACTTTTAGCACGTAGATATTGATAATGTACTCAGTGGTTCACACCTACTTCCATCGGAAAACATTCAACAGTGCCCTTCCACATTGAGCTTGGACTTACTTTGACCAAAGGAGTAATAAACAATTGGATATTAGACTCCTGCCACCTCCATAATAACATGCCCACCCAGCTCGTTAGAAGGATGAGAGGGCAGAGCCAAGTAACTCTACCCTGTATCTGGGCGCTCTCAGATGTGTTAGCTTCCAAGTGTTAACTGCTATACATCTAGTACTGTGAGTGAATCTTGTTCAAACCAGAATGATATTCCAGCATAAATTATCAATCTGTTTTCTTCAGAGTCAAAATAATGCTTTTCTGAGAGACTGATTGTTGACAGTCTCTTGTTATGCAGTAAAAAACACTGATACACTGATGCTAGAACCCAGAGTAAAATCATTGTATATAGTCTTTGCACACAGCTAAACCTTAATCCATATAGAATAAATGTATGTCAGATTATATTTAAAGATGATTGACACACTCATAAATAACTTTGAAGTAGAAAACAAAGATAACTAACTTTCTTGAGTATCTGTAAAAAGTAAGGTGCTATGCAATTCTATGTTTGAGTTTATTTATTGTTGGCCACAAATGCATAGGTTTGTTTCAGACAATAAAAATATGGCTTAGAGAGATAATACAACCCATGTAGTTGGTACATAGATTTTAAAGGAGATTAATAATGTGCCAAAGGTTTTTGTCTACTGTGTCAGAATTATTACACTAGATATCTATCCTGGACTGGAAGACCAGAGATATACTGTAACAATGACAAAACTGTGACCTAGAAAAATCTGCTTCCTACAGAACTGTGTGAAACCTTGCTGAACTGTTTTAGCTACTACTGTTTGATTTTATATAACTTGCAGCTGAAAGTAATTTGGAGGCAGACTTTTTCATTTGCTAGAGCAGAGAATTACATAGTCAGGACTCCGTGTAGTCCAGACTGGATACAATGAGAAGTTTTTCCAAAATACAGATACGATATAGGGATGCTGTATTGGAAACATAATTAACCTGATTGAGGGTTTATGGACAGAAAGTCAAATATGAGGAAACAATGCTCTATGTGACAGGGAACCAGAGAGAAACAGGGGCAACTCGACCAGCACATGCAGATAGGTTGAAAAGACACGATACTTTTGTGCAATAGAGAACTACTCAGCTATAAAGAAGGAAAACCTTGAGGCTTTTATAGGTAAAGGAATACAACTCAGGATCAAGCCCAGGAGTCAGAAGGTTCAGAACCAGTTAGAATAAATAGCAGGGTGCTCCCCCCAATCTAAAAACTGAGGGAGTTAGTGGGACCCAAAATGTGAAGTGCACCCTATGGGAGTGAAAGGGGAGGAAAAAGGAAGGCAGATGATATTGTTAATAGTATAACAGGATTTAAAATCTACATTATTCTCACCACTCTGTTTAGACGGATTATATTCTGTTCCTGTTTGTCTACTTGCACTAGATTTGAGGGCACAGATAACTATCCCAAAAATAGCAGGATATATTATGGTAATCAGCCTTAATTTCCTATTAACTTAATCTGAAGCCATGTATGACTTACACTGTCTTATTATGACTGATCTTATTTGAATCTGGTTTGTTAGATTGCTGTTTTGTATTGACTGATTTTATTTGAATCTGTTAAGATTGATAGTATTAAGTCTAAGAGTATAGGCAACTACACTTAAGATGACAAGATTCACTAGGATAACCACTCTGGTTTGATTATTACCTGCTTTTGAAGTCTTATAATGTCTCCAATGTTTTGTTTTTATTTGTTATATATTCCTGAGACATCCTAGTAACCATTATAGATTACCTTGTATTGCGGTTTTATATGACTTTTTTGTTTCAGGTTTTTCTAGGAATTTCTTTTGTTTTGTCTTGGTTTGTTCTGTTTTTCCCTCTAATATAGAAAGGATAGATATACATGTAGAGACTCATGCATGCGTGGAACTTTCAAACAGTCTATGAGAACCAATTATATAATGCATGATGAAATGAACAACTACTTTGAAGAAAAAGAGACACTACTACCCAGTGCTGATTCCACAGCATCAAGATATGAAATCCAGCAATACTATCATTCTTTGGTCAGAGTGATTTTAGGCTGTTTTGTTTTGTTTAAGTTCAACATACATGAAGGTATGGACAGCTATTTTGAAGAGAAGGAGAGACCCTGTGACAGCCATTGTTGACTTCCTTATTGTCTGGTCTCGAAGACCTAAAACACCTTCCTCATCCTGTTCAGATCAGTTCCATACTATGTTTTTTCCTGTGAATTCTCTGTATGTGAAGATATGGACAACTATTTGGAAGAAAACGAGACAATGTGATAGATAGTGAAGATTTCTGATTGTCTTGTTTTGAAATTTATGTCTCTTACATTGTTTTCTTGTGTTGTTTTGTTCTGTTTTGTTGTGCTTAATTTTACCCTCTTTAAAATAAAATTTAAAAAATCAAAACAAAAAGATACAGTGATACCCTAACCCTAACCCTAACCCTAACCCTAACCCTAACCCTAACCCTAACCCTAAATGACATGGTGAAAGACCAGTATCAATAGGTACTTTGCATAAGCTTTCGTCTAAATCATTCAAGTAATACAAAAGTTTATATGTTTGGGAAGTGTGTGCATGTGTGCAGACACTCGAGTGCACATGCATGGGTTAGGGTAGCTACAGATTGCAACTGCATTCATTGTAATTTACCTATTTTGCTGAATAAATCAGCTGGACCATAAGAAATGGCTTAAACAAACAGGGTCAAGTCCATACCTTGAGAAAGTTTACCCAAGGCCACACATCTAGTGTGGAAAACAGTAGAGGTATTTGAGCTCTTAGTTTTATGACTCACTACCTAAGTAAGACTATAGTACAAGATATAGCTTTCCTCTTCCAGAAATAAAAGTCTAACACAGGTCTCAAAGCAGCTTAGCAGCAGTCTTCCCCTGAATCACAGTTGCTCTACCACCATAGCTGTGAATGTAACTTTCTGTCCCAGAGAATGCACTGTGAACTGCACAGTATTTAGCTACATCTTTGGCTGCTAGCCACAGAATTCCTAACACTCCCCTGTCCTCGTTCTTCATAATGGTAGCAACCCAGAATATCTCTAGACAATGCAAAATCTTCCTCAATGGGCAAAACAGTTCTTCTTCAGAAACATTTCAAATAGACTTTGTAGAAAAAAACTTGTTTTAAAAAATGGTTTTGAATACTGTCAAACTATACTTAAATATATTTAAGGGGTACCAAATGATATTATAATGTATTTCATATGGATCAGTTAAATTAAACTAATTATCATACATATCCCCTTAAATACTTATATTTTATTTGATTATTTGTTATTCCAGTCTTTTGTTGCTTGTCGTCCTCCAGTGCCAATATAGTGTTAGAACCCAGAGAAGATATTATCTGTAAAATAGGAATTATCAGAACTTTCATCTCTATCTGCACTATCTCCTACAAAGATAGTGACAATAGATATAATGTATGTAAAGCCCGCATTGTGCCCTTAATACAGAATAGTTAAAATTTTTATTTATATTCCACCAAGAAAGAGAAACAACTAAGTAGAATTTTTTGTCTTTCTCTTTCAAGCTGAGGCTTTTAAAGTAATTAATTATCTGTTTCAAAGCTCTTCCTATGACAGCCATTTTAGATCGTGAACTTCTATAGAAGAAGATGAGTTTTTGAAATATTTTCCCCATAGCATTACATGCATGGGATTCCTTATATCAACCAGGCTGACAGCAACTGTGGTATTACTCTCTTGCAGCAATACTACCACTACTGCATGAAATGTTGTTCTTCTCATACTTATATTTTCATATCAAAGTAGGATTTTGTAAATTCAAAGCAATACTGCAATCCCAAGTACCACACAAAAGTTGTATTCAGAAGTCCAACTCTCCCTTTCCTAGAACTTTATACATTGTGATAGAACAGGGAATTAGTATTTTATATGTTTATAAAGTACTTCTACATTCTCTGGTCAAAAAATTTATTGTTATTTTTAATTACAGATAAAGTTAATACAAGGAACACTGCAGACTAAAAAATTATACAAATGTGTCTGGATTTTTCTAGAGAATTTTGAGGACATCTATACTACCAACTTCCAAAAGTTCTAGAGTGACTGTTTTATTTTACATTGACAATCTTAAAACAATTACTGTAGGCACTATAAAGTCAGTATAAGGAGTCTTAGCCGTGTTTCAAAACTTTATGGTAGGTTATTGAAATACATTCCATCCTGCACAGTGTACATTGACTTATAAAGCAGTGAGAATTTCCTCAAAAGAAATAAAATATCCATCTTTTTCTTTTGAGGCAGAAAATGTTTTCATACTACTAAATGAACAGTTACGCAAGTGAGCTACCTTGTTTGGTAATTTCTGTGTGTGTGTGTGTGTGTGTGTGTGTGCATACACATTTTTCTACAGCTCATCTTTTCTAGTTAAGGTTGCAGAACAGAGAAGCACCAAGAGTTAACAGCTAGGCAGATGTTCTCCTGACCTTTCCAGTGCTATGCAGATTTCCCTGTAGAAACAATTGCATTCTGACAGCAGTTAAGTCTAAGATTCAGTGATGTAACGAAGCACAGTTCATCAGTCATTTACGAATTTTACATACAAATCTGAGCACAAAGATGGTTTCAGGATTGGAGATAAAAAGGGGGGAAATTTTTATTCAGAGCTAATGTTTTGTATTGCCTACAAAAATCTATTGGAAAAAGTAATTAGTCAGGCTCCAACCCATGTGTTTCCTTCTATAACAAACAGTTTTAGGGTTTAAACTTCAGATATTTCTAGCAAACATTCTACCCTAGCTAACCTCTTGAGTGATTCAAATGCAAATTCAGACAAGTTACTTGTGTATATAACATTTTTAAAAGGTCAATTGCATCAATAAAATAGATAAAGACAAACTATAGCAATACAAATGATTTGGGGGATGTAAAAGGTAAGATGATTTCCTTAAAAATTTGTTGCCACATATAGTAGAAAATGCCTAGAAACAAATTAGAATTTCAGAAAAGTAAGAGATTTAAATTTATAGTATAAAGATGTCCCAAATATTGCATGAAATATATATTAATATCATTTTGTCACGTTAACTAAAATTTAACTGAGTATGTTGTATATTTCTTTGCAAAACGTGATAACCTGACTCTCCAACCTGATGCCAGTGTCAATGTATTTCAACATCTGAAGTCCTCCCTCTTTCTTTCTAGCTCCATAATATGAAATATTTAGAACAAATAAAAGAAGATGCTTCACTCAGCAGGCAGTCACCTTGTGAAATTCACTGTCACCATAGGTCACTGGGCTGGATAATTTTATGACCAATAATAACATTTGTCTGAATGCATGCTGAGAAAAGGTAATCAAATCTCACACTTTAGGGAATAAGTTGCCCAATGCAGAAATTGGGAGGGAATGACTTCCTGCACAATTTGCTAGGGGTTACAGCAATTGTCAGGAAGGCTTCCTGCTCCTGTGAATCAGTACAAGGCTGACAGATCAATGCCTGTGGTCTTGAAACTACACGCAAAATTCCCTAGTATTAATGAAGATGACTATAATGATCAAATATTAATGTGTAGGTTTATTTTTAAAAAGTAACTAATGCATAGATGTATGGGTTAATTCGGTTAATGTGAAATTATTTTATGTGATACAATCTTGGGGCAAGCATTATAGAGGGTAGAAACAATTTGGGATTGATCCCAAGCTTCGAATCTTTTACAGGACAGCTGCCTTGCTTATGGCTCCATTTTCAATACAAGTTATTTTAGTTTTATAGTATCAAAGTGGGAAAAATTATAATCCAATCAGATGTTATATAAAGGAAAGTACATCACAAAATTATGAAAAAGGAAAGATTTCCCCCTACAGTAGTCATATGCTCCTTTTTCTCTTATGACCTTAACCTTACCATTGTTTTCTGGGATTTTTTCATGGTTGTGATAAAGGAATTTATTTTAAATGAAATCAACTACATACATTCAATATAGTCCTGTAGGAGCTAATCTGTAGGATGCAGGATGGACAGGATAGAGGAAATGATGTATAATGTTAGCATTTCTGGAACTTCGGGGGAAATGTCTTACTGCATTTCACTTCATTGCATATATAAAACTATTTCATTTGTTTATGTGGCTATTATTTCTGTATTTGGAGTACTTCAACTGTTTATAACCAAGGTTTATTGTTTCTTACATCTAGGAAATAACGTAGCCATGAAAATTAGAGCAATAGAAAATGATGTCTTCTCCACTTTCTGACAGGTCAAAGACAAGCCAATATAAGCAAAAATAATTGTAGACTTTTGATTTTTATTTTTGTTGCAAATTCAACATTTATTATTAAATTGTAATTAGTTGTCAATGAATTCAGATCACAGGATGACTCTCACAGTCAATTACTAAATTTAAGAGAAAAAAATCTTTAGGGAAAATAGCAATTAGTAGGCTTAATGTACGTTATTTCCAAATTCCCAGAGTTGTGTATAATTCATAAAAAATAAGTTGAAGAAAGAAAGGAAAAGCATGCATTTAAATGAGCATGATCACGTGCAGACACAATTAAGTAATTATCTGCTACATTAAAACAATGCAATTACTATATAATTTTGATCTAAAATATAACCAATTATTTATATATTAGATTAGTTGTGAGAAACAAGCTAAAATGCAAAGAAGTTGGATGTAAATAATAACTGAGGTA
Organism: Dolichotis patagonum; assembly: GCA_004027295.1. Classification (NCBI taxonomy): domain Eukaryota; kingdom Metazoa; phylum Chordata; class Mammalia; order Rodentia; family Caviidae; genus Dolichotis; species Dolichotis patagonum. The sequence goes on from PVJX010003092.1 coordinate 94,835, forward strand.
GATACTCAAAGATGGGGTTAGTTATGAAGTGAATAATTTTTATTTCTCAGCTTAAACTTCACCCTAAATTATAAGACACAACTGGTAAAATCAAAGATATTGAAATAATGGTTAAGCATTTGTAGTCATTTAACAGTGTTTATTATTAAAACAAAGAGAAATATTTGGATTAAAAGTGCAGAGTTTCCTGTTACATTTTTGTAACTATTGCATCACAAAATAGATGAATGGTAAGTTTATATAAGCATTATTTTTGGCAATATCATTAACTTGATTATTTTTCTTCTTGTTGTAGTCTTATATTTGTGATACCTGAATTAAATATGTCTGCTGAATTTCTCAGTTTAGTTTGTCTCTCACTGAATCAATCATATGTACTTGTCTCATTTTCCAATACTTAAATCTACAAGAAAGATTTATATTGAATATTTCTGTGGAAGAAACCATCTCTTTTACATGGTAGAGCTGGTATTTTTCTTTTTGTCTCTTAGAAAAATCATTTTGAAAATACTTACATTTGGAATTATGCAGCCGAAAATGCTTGTATTAATGTTTTCTGTTGTAGAAACAGAGATAGCTTCTTAAACTCTGTTTGTTTGGTAACAATTAATTCTGAATTGGAAAGGAGTGAATATTATAAGCCATAGGGTTTTTTTATTTATTAAAGCGTGGTTTGTTGTTATCAAGTTAAATAAAATAGAGTCCTTTTAAAATGTACATATCTAAGACTTGTTATGCTTACATTAAGTAGATTATATAGACATTGAAACAGACTTTAAATTATATATATATCACATTGCATCATGTAGGTTCAATTCAAAACTTTTAATATTTTTTTCTTTTCTGATTTCCTTTAGGTTACACTAAGTAAAATGTTTTCTTTCATTTTGTTGAAAACAGGAGGCAACTTGGGTTTGGCCTTCAAAGGATGTATAATTTTTCACTGAAGTAAACAAGCCTAATGTTAGAAGCATATATTGTGGTAATTAAAGTGTTCCATATGTAGCTATATTATAAAGTATCTAAAGAGAGTGGATTTTGTTTAGTATCTACAAGTACTTCATTTTATAGTTATTTCCCAACCAACATACACAAACATACTTCAGCCTTATGGCTGGGAGTACTATATCACCATCTGTGTGTTTGTATTTTAGGCAGAACACAGTATGAAAATGTAGTAAAAATATACATCAGAAAAGAAAACTGATGCTAGTTTAAGTTGATTACTTCCTGACTTGAAATATTTACTGCCAAAACATTATAATTCATTCTCTTGTAAATAATGTTCAAAGAAATTTGCTTTGGAGAAATCCAGATGGAGTAAAAATAGATGAAGTGACTCAAAAACCACTTATTTGGGAAAAGTCTTTAAAAAGAAATAGGCACATTAGTATTTAGGGTTTTCTTGTTTTAAATTATTTTGATTACAATATCTGTGTTTAATAAAATAATCACTAATGAATGAATATAAAAGTTTCTATACTCTGTGGCTGTGTTCACTAGTTACAGATTCCTTATATTTTTTCTATACTTAATTTCTGGAAATAATTTTTTCTTTGTGCCTTACAAAAAATGAGGATGTTTAACAATAAATAACTGAATCAATATCATACATTGTCTATGTTTCCTCGATCACTATATTGATAACAGTTGATATAAAATTTCCGAAGAGAAGTAGAACTATTTGGTAAATTATGTGTATATTTTTATGCCATTTACTATGCCTACATTATTATAAGAATTGCAAAATTTGATTGTTTTCCTTTTTATTAAATATCTAATTTAGTACATTAAAGTTCTAAGTTCAGATTTTTACGGTACATTAAGAAGACTTATTTTTTAAAATTATATTCTATTTGAAATTTAATGGGTCCTAATAAGCCTACATATAAGTTTTTTTTATTAATTTATAAATATCAGCCATCAGAAGATAAAAAAACAAAATGTAATACCTATTTTTTTAGAAAATGCTAAAATGTATTCCATAAGAAAGAATAACAAATGACTCACAAATTAAAGAAAGTAAAACTTCACTTGTTTTGGATTTTAATGTAAGAAAACAAAGAAACAAAAATATATATTTAAATAATGTTTAGAAGATGAAGTACCAGAATTTAACTTCCCATTTTTTTTTTTTGTACTGAAGTGGGTTCCTTATCAATATAGGAATCCAAGCAGCCAAATTGACAAATTTTGGGATTTTTTAGTTGAGCTCTGACCACCTGCAAAGACCTTTGTCTCAGAGTCTGATCAAGTGGCCCCAAACTGGAGGGTAACAGAGCTTTTAAAGCAGAAAACTGCAAAGCAAAACATCCTGTTGGAAACAAATTAGCTAAAATCTTACATTAATTTTTGTTGACACCTGTATCCTGCTTCTTTGTTGAGCAGGTTAATGTTTTTCTGGTGGGTGAAGCCCATTTTGCATTTCACATGGGCTTGTACCCTGAGTAGTTTTTCACTCTTCTAGGTCAAATTCAGGGCAAAAGTCAAATACAGGACACAAGATGGTGTCAGTTATGCCAAGCTACAACTACCAGGGATTAAACTCATGACCTTGTGTTTTCCAGGTAGGCACTTATGCTGCTGAGCTAAATCCCGTTCCTAAATCCCCAGTTTAAACAATCAAAAGCAGATCAATTGCCCATAATAATATAACATATAATACTATATATGATAACTTAAAATATAGAATATACAATATATAAATAAATAGCATCTTCAACATCTCAAAGGACAACAAATTATTCGATTCCTGAATGCCGCAGCTTAGTGTCTTAGTTTTCAGCATGATGAACAGGGTTGGGAAGGAAGCCAAGACAGATTATTGAACTGTTTGAATTGAGAAAACAGAAATAGGATCTTAGGAAAACAAGATGGCCTAGAATTTCTAGATAGCGTCAGGGAGGAAAGTATTGCCCAAAGGTAAAGATGGCGATGTGGAGGGCTCTTAAATATTCAGCTGAGTACCGTGCTGTGTGTGAGTAACTAAACTGTCCTAGCCTAAGGAGCAATCGCCTGAGAGGACTAGAGACATTTCCCAGTAATCACACAAGCCCAGGAGCAGGGTCCCTTTCTAGCATCTGATTGGGAAACATGATTCACACAGCACCAAGAAAAGTACTTCAAAGCATATGTTGCAGTAGTAAGAAACAATCAGCTTTATAATAAACATTGTTCTAGTCACTCTAACAAACAAAATTTAAGACTCAAGTGATCAACCTGATTCTAAGAAACGTTGCTAGAATACTGAATCATGCTGAAGAGTATTAGTAGGAACATGAAAATATCCAGCATACAAAACTACCAATTACAAAGTTAAATTTATTATGCCTTGCTTCCACTCAAACATCAGTAGGGCTATAAAGAAGTAGGACAACTGAAACTAATTTCATGACAAAACCATCAGTTATAATCAATTTGTAATTGATGCAGATGGTGGAATTAACAGAAAAGGATATTAAAATAGTCGTTATGAATTCCATATGTTAAAAAAATCAAGAATAGATGATTTAGATGATTGCCAAACTACATTTCTTATTTCTGTTATCAACTCAAAATATTCAGTTTATTCCAGTTATCAGTCTGACTTGCTTACATATTCTTGATCAAAATATTTATTTTCAACATTAGAAATTGTCACCAAAATGAAAACAACAATAGCCTAGTATTGAAACTTTAGTATTGATATTTCAAGGAAATAATTTTCTCTAGATTAAAAAAAAGTTTTGTAGCATTTTAAACAAATATTTAGTTCAAATTTTCATTCATTTTTATGTTTTTATAACTGCCTTGCCTCATTTTGGTAAGTTGTAAAATAATTTAAATAGTATATTTGTAAATATGTATATTTATAATGATGTAAAATACTGTGTGTCTCTATACAAACACATAAACAAATTTTCAAGGATTTTTAAAATTTGTATAAAACTTTTTGTATGGTTTGCTTCCAATAATGATAATGTATAATAAAACTATACTGAGTTCTGTTAAAAGAACAGATAACTTAGAAACCCCCAAATCAAATTTGTAAAATGGAAAACTGCAATATCTGAATTGAAAATACACTAGAAATCTTGAATAATTCCCTCTATTTAAGCACAGAACTACCCACATTTTCTAAATCTTCAAGACAGAGAGGAAGGAACTGCCTACACTAATACTTACAAGTGAACCCAGGAAAAAGTGACTGACATGGTAAAACTAAAATCCTGAAATCAGGTGAGAGACCCCAACACCCAGTTTATGAGAGACCCCAAGTCCCCGCAGCGTAAGGCAGTTTAAGTGTAATGGCAGACAGAGTTCAGTCACTTGAGGTATTTTGGGAGTTTAAAGGAGGCCTGAGTCCTCAGGCACCTCCAGAGCAATTACCAGAGGGTTGTGTACCTCCAGCCATCTCTGGCCGCTGCCATAAACACACTCCGAGATCCCTGTCTATGCTGCTCTTGGAAGCCCTTATAGTGAAGTCAGCAGCACAGGAACACTGGCCAGCCACATCTCCAAAAGCACCATCTGGAGAGCTTTGGTCCATATTCTGGACCTCCCCAAAGACCTGTGAGTGAGAGAGGCAGTAGACAGCCTGGATACTCTGGGCCCATCTTGTCTAGGCACCAAGCAATACAAATCTGTAGATGGTTTTAATTCAGCCAGCAGTTTATCTAATCAAATCTCCATCTGCAACCACAGCTGGATTGGGACTAACCTCCCTGAAGCTCTGATTTCCTATTTGGTCTGAGGCACTGGAGAAATCTGGACTAATGTAGATTCCTTTATAAATAGCATCAATCACAAGAAAAATGTCAGACTTAAATCATGTTTCTTTCTAGACCACAGGGTCAAATTGTAGTTGTAAGTGCTTAAGAGTACAAGTGGTTACTTTTACTTCTATAGTACTCATAATGTCACATTATGTTCTTTCGTACCCAGGATTGTCTCCTTGAGTTTGCTAAATAAATGTTTCTGTTAGGTCATTAAGTGAACTTAGTCTCCCTCTACCTTTTCTCACTTTCAATTTACTTTTATTCCCTGTTTTCTTTTCTTTCCTTTTCATATCTACTCTGATTTCCTTCTTTTCTTTCCCTAATTCTTTTATTCTATATAAATATGATCACTAAAATTTATTTTCTTCCTTTTTATTCTAAAATGTATTTATGGGACATAGTTATACATAAAACTACATGTGAGGGATAATTCTTTTGATTCTATACTTTTGACTGGCTTACTTTGCTATGTCAAGTTCTCTCTTAGCAGAGATTGTTTCTTCAGTCATCTAAATTTGAGTTTCTTTTAGTTTGGTAGCTGACTCTAATCTTTATATATACTCTCTCACTTTAGTAGTTTTCTTTTCTTCTTTTCTTTTCTTTTCTTTTCTTTTCTTTTCTTTTCTTTTCTTTTCTTTTCTTTTCCTTTTTTTTTCCTTTCTTGTTTTTTGTACTGAGGATCAAACTGGCAACCTCTTTCTTGCCAGGCAGGCACTTATGCCTCTGAGATAAGTCCCTAGCCTGTAACTTGTTGTCTCATCATAATGAAGTACAAGAAATTGATACACATGATGTGCCTAAATTGACCAAAGGATAAATAAAAGTCTTGGGAAGATCAATAAGAAGCAATAAAAAATGCAGTCATAAAAATCCACCAACAAAGAAAAGCCTAGAATTTGATGGATTTCCATGGAATGTTGTCTGAATTTTGAGAACTATTGACAACATTTCACCAACTTTTCTGGCTTATTCTATGAAGCCAGCATTACTCTGATATGGAAACTGGATAAAACTTGTAAACATAGATGCAAAATTCCCTAAGTACTTGCAAACAGAATTTAAAAACTCATTAAAATGCTCATGCACCTGACTAAATTGGCTACATCTCAGGAATATAAGGATAGGCAAATGCACATAAAGCAATAAATGGTATATACTATACAAGTGGAATAAAGGATAAAAACAACATGAGCATTTCAGTGAATTCAGAAAAAGCCTTGACAAAACCCATCATGTTTTCATGATAAAATCTATGAATAAAAAAAGATTTGTAATGACCCTACCTCAAATAGATAAAAGCCATGTGTGACAAAACTACAGGCAACACCAGACTGCATGGTGCAAAACAGTAAGAATTTGTTTTAATATCAAGAACAAGATAAGTGTGTCCATTCTCACCACTTTGTTCAGAAAAAATCTGAAACTTTAGAGAGCAATAAGGCAAGAGAAGAAATAAAAGTAATATGAGTGAAAAATGGAAATGTAAAATTAATCCTACTTGCAAATGAAAATCACAGATATTCCACCAGAAAATTTTTAGATCAGAAAACTGAATTTAGCCTGTAGGAGTATACAAAATTAAACACAAAAATCAATAGAATTCCTACACACAAAAAATGGAGCCAAAGAGAAAAAAAATAAAGAAAATTTTGTTCACAATAGTGAAAGAAGGAAGAAAAAGGAAAGATAGAGAAACCAACTTACTAACTTGACCTCTATAATTAATAATTACATAATTTTGAGAAAATGAAGAAGATATTAGAAAATATACACATCCCACATTCTTGAATTGGCACAAGAGACACAATGTGGTATTTAAACATATGTGTGTGTGATTTATTTCACTTAAGAGTATGGTCTCAAGGTGTACACATCCATTTACCCAAAAATGTCACAAGCTAATCCTTCTTAAAGAGAGATAAAAATCACATATGCTTTGTACCTTCATAAGTTGATGGGAGATTGGGCAGTTTCCATGATTTAGCTATCACAATTTGTGGTGCTATAAACAGGAGTTTGCATGTATTACTGTGGTACGATGCTAGGGAAGAAACCAAGAAAGAGGGAGGAGAAACAGAAAGAATGGAAAATTTTAAAAAGACAGAGCAAGTAGAAGAATAAAATGAAAATTACAAAGATTTGTAACTAAGAGAGGAAAATAGGTTGAAGAGAGATGAAAAAATGAGGAAAAAATAAAAATCAAAATATATCATGTACAGGTACAAATTCCCTGTGATGAATGCAAACATCACATATATAAAAAATGTCAATAATATTAATATAATAAAAATAACTTATGTTCCACCTTAACCCAGCTAAAATGACTTTAAAGAATACAAAAAAGCCCAGCAAATATTTTTGAGGCTATGGGAAGAAGCAACACCTCTATATTGCTGGTGGGAATCCAAACTAGTACAACCATGATGGAGAACTATGGTATTTTTAGTTCCAACACTAAAATAGAAATTCCTTTTTACCAAACTATCCTTTTCTGTGTATATGACCAAAAGAAATACAGATATCATACTACAATGATACATGGACATATGTTTATAGCAGTAAATTCACAGTGGCTAATCTCTGGAAACAGCCTAGATGTCTGCCACAGAAAAATAAAGAAAATACGGTATATATGCATGATAATATATTATTCAGCTATAAAGAAAAGTGTAATTATGCCATTTGCAGAAAAATGGATGAAACTCGATACCATAAAATTAAACAAATTCAGCCAAACATAGACAACTAAATATCACACGATTTTTGTAATTGAGAAAAATAAAATATAAGTCAATAAATGAATAAAATTAAGAAATTGTAGGAAATAAAAAATGCAAACTTTTGTAGATGGGAAAGGAGATCTGTTGAGGGAAGAGGCAGATGAAAAAGGCATTAAGGGATCGAAAATGATCAAGATGTTTTATGCATGTACTGGTTCTCCAGAATAATATCAGTATTCTGTATTGCAAACATACACAAATAAAAGGAAAAATAATAAAATGAAAAAAATACACTGGATAAGGTTTATGATAGATTACAAATGACAAAATAAAGAGGTAGTAAAACTGAAGATATAACAATAAAAATTATCCAAACTAAAGCACAGGGAATGTAATAACTTTCTTTAAAAAATCTATGAGGTCTGAAACAATTTTAAGTAGTATACTATGCATGTAATTTTAATACCAAATGACAGAAATATTTTTATTTTCCAATATGCAAAATAAAATACTCATTCCAGTATCTCAGTAAACTTCAGGCTGGGACACACACACACACACACACACACACAGAGCAAATCAAAAGATAGAATGTTAAGGAAGGAAGTGAGCAAAATTATATACATGTGAGAAATGGGGATAAATTTGAAAGTAAAGCTCTCATTGCTAGCAACATGAATAAGATAGGAGTAAAAGTATTAAAAGATAATGCTCAAGAGTACCTGAAAAATCCCTAAACACGGCACATACATACATGCACACACATGCATACACTCACACACACACCCTTTCCCAAACAACACAAATCAGAAATTAACAGAAGAAATTAGAAAGTATTTTGAACACAGTAAAACTGAGAAATACACTAAAATTAATAGACTATTAGTAAAGTATATTGAGTTGGAAATTATAAATTATACTCTTATAAATTATACTAGAAAGATGTCAAATCAATGAAACCTAAATTTCCATATTAAAATCTAGGGAAAATAAAGCAAAAATTAATCTGAAATAATAAGGGAAAAATGAAGCTCATATCAGAAACCACTGAAAAAGAAAAGAAAATTGGAGAAGTCAATGAAATCAAAGCTGGTTGTTAGAGAAAATCAATTAAAATGGTGATTCACTAGACTAGTCTTCAAAAAGAAAAAAAATTGCTAATATTAGAAATGAGGGAGGTGACCCTTGACTTAAAAGGAAAATTTAAAAATACTAGCAATAACTCTATTAACTCATATAAATAAGGTGAATCTTTGAAAGATGCAACCTACTAAAACTTATTGAAGATTTTACTACTTGAAACTCTTTCAACTATTCAAGAATTTAAGTGTGTAGTTTAAAATTTTCACAAAGGAAATCTCAGGTCTAGAAAGCTCTTTAAATTATATGAAGCATTTAAAAATGATCTCATTTCCACACAAATTAATCTCATACACCGCAGGCAGGTTAGATATGGCAAAAGAAAGCAGCAGTAACCATAGGGAAAAGCAGTCTGGATAGTTTCTAAACCATTATGACTCAGTTCTGTCATTCTACTCCCAGAAATTCCACTCTATTTCTCTGTATGTAAGAGAAATAGAAACAAAGGTTCCCAGAAAGAATTGCATGGTAATGTTCACAGCAACTTTGCTTGCAATGTCCAAAATTTGGAGACAACCTAAATCTCAATCAATAAGTGAATGGAAAAACAAATTTTAGTAAACTAAGATGGATAAACTTCACAATAAAATGAGCTACTGATGTATCAGGACAAATGATGGAATATCAAAAGAACATTGTTGAACAAGTCAGACAAAGTATGAAACATACTATACTATGATGCCATTTAGATAAAATTCTAAATAGTAAAAACAGATTCCTTTACAGAGAGAGGTAATCAATGTATGTCTGGGAAATGGGAATGGGGTAGGATTAGGAATCAGTGTAAGTGAAGGATTAGATAGTGATACTTCAAAAATTAGTATATTTTCAATATGTTTATCCATCTTGATTGTTGTGTTACTTTCACACTTACGTACATCTATCAAAAAAGATCAGTTCTGTGATTTAGCAGGCACAGCTTTTTTTGTGAATGATACCTGTCAATATACAGCTGTTTTAAAAAAATATAAAAACAAATTTACATGAAAAGAGTTTGAATCTCTTATTGCCCCACCTTTAAAACACATCAAGCTTATGGTCAGCATACTGTTAACTCTTCTTTAAATTATTCTGTCAGTGTGATAATATTTTCATGTTTAGTAAAAATCAATGCTTACAGATTAGCAGCTTGTCTTAGTTAATTTTATTTTGTTGCTGAGACACCCAAAATACCAGATATCTAAAATTAAAGGGATAAAAGGTTATTTAGCTCACAGTCTGTAGAGGTTTCAGTTCACAATGGGTTGGCTCCAAGGCAAGGTGGCTCATGGTAGAAAGGCAATAGTTCATGGAGGAGGAAAAGAGGAAAAAGCAACAAGCAAGGAAGACAAGAACCTTTCCACCCCTTGTATTGTATGCAGGGTACCCACCCTAGGGCAGGTGCAGGACTCATACCCTTAATCCTATCCAGGACTATGCCAAACCAATCAGTAGACTCTTCGTCCCAGCATTAGACACTCTAGATTCAGCCACTTGTGGAAGTCCTATCACATGAGGTCTTAAAGGGAACATCTAGAAACAAACCATAACACAGCTCCTTTAGTTCTTTTTTTCTTCTTAGATAGGACAGTGGAAGAGTAAGCTGATACTGACATAAAGATACAAAAATGTATAAATTCACCTATACTAAAGAAAAGCATGGTTGCCTGCATCCCTAATAATGGCCATGAATCATAAGCAAGTTCTTTGTTCTTGTATGGCATTTAGTTTAACTTCTACATTCTGGGAGCTCAGATAATTGTTTCATATTCATTTGCTCAAAACTTATAATAAACCTATAAATTATTATAAATTTACTGAGATTAAATAAAATTACTAAAATCAGGTACCTGCAAATAGCAAGGGATTTGAACCCAGATTTTTATTAATCCGAAGTCATCTCCTAACCACTCCACTCTACAATCTTTCAGAATAATTGTAATGTTACTGTCTTGTATTCACCTTCAATAAATACACAAAATAGAATATTTAGAGAATCAATTACTTTTCTTTTAAGAAACGTAAAAATAATGACTCAAAACTATTACTGTATGTCAGCATTTCTGAAAATAAAATGAGATCATTATTATCATGTAGAGATGGAATAAAGGCGGATGAAACACAGCAGTTCAGCCATAATGATTTCATTAGGACAAAGCTGGGGAGAGATGAAAGGCACAGATCACTAACAGATTGCTGGTGAAACGGAGAGTGTGTTGAAGTCGTTGAATGTGATAACACTTAACAGAAATGAAAGTTGAAATGCTTTAGAGGAATGAAAAAAACAAAAGCAATATTTTCTATCTGTCTTAGACAGCACATCAGGTAAAGGGGAAATGCATATTTTGTCAATTCAGCCGAGTCATTGATCTCTTTTGAATGCTGAGTCTAATGAGGCAAGTAGGAGAAATGCAAAATGGATCTTACACATGCGCATTGCTAGGTTCACATTATTGGGCAGAACTAAAATATGTTTTACAAAAGAAGCTCTATATAAATAAGTTTGTCCTTTATTACAGTAAAATATAGAATTTTACTTTTCAAAATAATCTGAGAGTTTTATGAACAGCTAATTCTCCCTTGTCTTAAGGCCATACTCTAGGTTATTACAATTTAAAAACAATGACAACAAAAGATAATAAACTACAATCAGCAAACATCTATTTCACTCATTCTGCTTTTTAAACTACAAAATTTCTCTACATTTCTAGAATTGTTTTCAGGGTTTTTTTTCCATAGCAGTAGAGCTTCTGCAAATGCAATGTATATGTTCTACATCAATCATTCTTTTAAAAAGCATTAGACTATGTCACAATTAATTGAATTTAACTCAGTTAACACAGAAAACATAATGGTAATCACACACTTGTCTTTGAAATACTAACCAGCATTTTAGTCATATCTAAAGAGAATTTTAATGTAGTATTTAATTAATGCTACATTAAATATTACTAATAATAAAATTTCTTACAAATATAATTAGTTCCCTTTAGCAATTTTATCTGAAGTTATCAGTACTTTCTTAGATGTATAATAGGCATTTAATTTCACATAGCAGGATTAGTAAATATAGGAAATCTAAAAAATATTTAAAGTGAAGAATTTTAAATTATTCATTGCATATACTCTCAGTGGAGCAGTCTTATTATTTTTTATTCTCTAAATTTCTTCTTTTATTTTAAAGGGAATAAAGCAAAATAAACAGAACAAAACCAATCAAAACAAAAGAATGAAAGCATTACAGGACTTCAAAACAAGACAACAGGGAATCAACAATGGCTACTATAATGTCTTTTGTTTTCTTCAAAATAGCTGTCCATACCTTCACACATAATAAAATCAAACAAAATAAAATAGAGTAAAACCAACCCACACAAAAGAATGAAAGCATTACAGGACTTCAAAACAAGATGACAGAAAATGAACAATGCTCACCACAATGTCTCTCGTTTTCTTCAAAATAGCTGTTCATATCATTACACATAATGAAGTCAAATAAAACAAAAAACAATAAAGCCAA
>PVJX010003093.1:0-114683 GCA_004027295.1 Dolichotis patagonum
GCCACACTCTCAGCTGCCCCCAGAGAGGGGGGGATTTCCTTGTTCTCCCGGCATCCCAAGTCAACCACACCATGCAGGTCCTTATGTGCCAGGGTCTCTCTCCTTCAGGCTGCCAAAAGTCTGCCATACTCTCATCTGCCCTCAGAGAGGAGGGGATTTCCTTGTTCTCCTGGCACCCCGAGTCAACCACACGGTGCAGGTCCCTATGCGCCAGGGTCTCTCTCCTTCGGGCCGCTGAAAGTCTGCCACACTCTCAGCTGCCCCCAGAGAGGGGGGGATTTCCTTGTTCTCCTGGCACCCCGAGTCAACTGCACAGTGCAGATCCCGAGGCGCCAGGGTCTCTCCCCTGCAGGCCCCCCAAAGTTCACCATACTCACCTGCTATCTCTTTCTGATGAATTGACCATTCCATTTCCAAAGTTCTGAAATGGCCAACAGACCACAGAAAGAATTCTCTTTAGGCTCCTGTTTGAACTTCAACTTATTTATTTTTAAAACTAGGAATTGAACCTAGGGCCTTTGAACTGAGCTGTACATCTACAGCCCTTTTTAGTTTGTGTTATGTTGAGTCAGGGTGTTGTTTAGTCATGAAATTGCCAAAGCTGGGCTTGAACTCACAATCCTGCCTCAGCCTCTGAGTGCTGGGATTACAGGCCTGAATCACTGCACATGGCTCCGCTTTTCTTGAGTAAATATTCCTTAGGTTGTTGTGATCCTTTGGGTAATTTAAGGTAGTTTGACCATTTTGCCATTAATCTTGTATATTTGAAAGAGTGGATTTTCAGAGGTCCTTTTTGCGGAGAGGGCTGAGGGGGTCTTTTTCAGACAGGGTTTCACTATGCAGTTCAGGCTGACCTTGAACTCACTTTGTAGTTCAGGCTGGTCTTGAATTTACAATGACCCTCCTGCCTCAGCCTTCTGAGTGCTGGGATTACAGGCATGTGCCACTACGTCTGGTTTCAGAGGTCTGTATGCCACCATTTCAGAAGTACCTCTTCAAATGAGAAAATCAGAGTTAAGGTAGGTTAGTAGTTACCTGAGGATATGATGCTAAGCAGCACCAAAACTAAAATTCCAAATCCAGAGTTTATACAGTGTATGCAACTGCCTGTTATTACCACATCAGTTTACTGCAACTTGTCATTAGGTAATAAGCAGTAGTCCCCAAACCTCCCCTATGTACAGCTTTATTTGGCAGGCATTTTTAACAAGCTCTTTCTCCCATAAGTCCTAGTGCTGAACTTTGTACTGAGCCATCCTAACCAATCAAGGTCACATGTTGGCCCATCAGCACCATTTTCTTTATCAGGTGGCTGTTACAAGCACCCTATTTTCTTCCCACTCTGAGGTGGTGGTGGGGTGTTTGCTGTGATTGTTTTGTTTTGATATTTGGTATGGAGTCTTGCTATGTTGCCCAGGCTGATTTCAAACTCCTGAGCTTGCTAAGTCTTTTTGCCTTGAGTGGCCAAGATTCCATATGTATGCTACCATGCCTGGGTTCACTCTAGTTTTGACTCTTAGTTGGCTGTGAATATGTGTATTGGCAATTGAATACTAATAAAACGAATGTTTGCAATGAATGTGTGCAACCCCAGGGATATTAACCATAGTAGCTGGAGTTTCTAAGAATTTTTCAGTAAAAACTGAGAAATAGGTAAGTTTTAGTGCTCGTCTCATACTGGCCAGTTGTTAAGAAGGACAGATATGTAGGGTCTGGAAGATGAACAAAACTATATTCAAATCTTCTTGAGCTAAAAGTGTGCTTAAAAGAGATGCTATATTCTTGAGCACTGGCCTGTAATAAAAATAATGGTGTAAGATAAATCTTTTACCAACATGCCTAGCTGCACTATTTATTACAAAACCTGAAGTGTCGGGATGAAGAGTCATTTGCTGCAGTGGTATCAACATTACAGCTCTTGACATCTCTCTTTATAGGCTCAGTTCACCTGAAGTTAAGATGACTACTTCATACAGGAACAGGGCATTTTTGATGATCTTGAACTTTGCCTTTGGGCTCAGCAATAAAAAGAGTAAAAGGATGCTTTTTTTTTTTTTCAGCAGAACCAAACGCAACAACATTTAAGCTTAAAGGACCCCAAATCCAATAACATGATGGCCAAGAGCATTTTTGATTAGTTAATCCTTGTCCCAGCCTACAGACTCTAGCCGCACATTGAGATCATCTGGGAGCCTGTGAAAAGGACCCTGCCGACCAGGTCAGACCTCAGACGCATTCATCCGAGTCCCACAGGGGACTGATATCCAGGTGACTCCAATGTGAGACACACTCTGTAAAGATAGTACACCTCTGAACTAATGTCAGCAGGTTTCGCAGACCAAATATAAAGGATACCATGTCCTATTAAATTTCAGAGAAAGATTTTTTTTTAAGTATTCATGTCAGGTGGAACTGGCAAGGCAACATGTGGGCCATATTTATACTAAAAGGTTATTTGGTGTTTATCTGAAATTCATATGTAAATAAGGGTCCTAGCTGGACATAGTGGCTCCTGCCTGTGATCCCAGCACTCCAGGAGGATCTTCAGTTCAAGCCTAGCCTATGCAAGTTATCAAGGCCCAGCCTGAAACTAAAATTTTTAAAAGGACCAAAGGTGTACCTCAGTGTGAAGGCTCGCAGTTCTATCGCCACTATTGCAAATAAACAAATTAATAACCATCCTGCATTTTATTTGGAAAGCCCAAATAGGACAAAATTGAAAATCAAGCAAGGATAGGAAATAAATCTCTATTAACAGAAATGTTTCATTGGCTGGTCAGTTTGTTTCTTAATATAAGATTACCTGGAAAAAAAAAAAAAGCTATGCCAGTCAAACACTATCCATACCAGCCAAGGGACTATTTCTAAGTCACAGAGGAAGCAAAAAGGCTCCAAGAATGTTCCAGGCAGGCTTCTGTAGTGCCTGCTAGGACTGCCATAAGAACATACCACAGGTCAGGTATTTAAACAACAGAAATTTATTTCTCACAGTTTTGAATTCTAGAAATCCTAGGTCAAGGTGACAAGGGGTTTGGTTTCTCCTGAGGCCTTGTACTATCTTACAGATGGCGTCCTTATTTTTTTCTTTGTGCATCTCACATCGTGGTTGTGGCGTGTGTGTGTGTGTGTGTGTGTGTGTGTGTGTGTCCAAATTTCCTTTTCTGGTAAGGACTCCAGATTGAATTGGGGCCCACCTATGTGACCTTTTTATCTGTAATAACCTCTTAATAAGTTCTGTCTTTAAATACAGTCATATTCTGAGGTACTGGGAGATTACAACTTTAACACATGAGTTTTGCTGAATACAAATTAGCTCACAGCAGTGCCTCTCCTAGATAGGAGTCCTAGATAGGGGTGGTCCTGGTGTCCTCTTCCCGTGGCCACCCCAGGCAAGGGCTCCTTTCCTGCCTTAGACTGTGCAGGAGCACAGCTGTGCCCCTGAGCTGCTATGGAAAAAAAGAGAAGCATCTCTGTACGAAGTGACTGAACTGAAAATTAAGAAGGCAGAAGAGGAATTCACTTTCCTGTGAAGAAAAGGAAGTGGAAGGATATCTCACCTAATGGAAAGATGACAGAGAAAACGATACAGAACATGTGAAGCCAAAATGGATCAAATGTAGAAGACAGAGAATATGAAAATGATATCTACTTCTCTCAGAGGTTGAGAACACTAGGACAGGAAGTAGGTAGCATAGCAAGACACAAGCCCTATTTTTGTGGTGCAGGGAGAACAGTGAAAACTCCTTTCACCTCCATTGCACAGGTTTCTCCCGGATTCCCTTTGTCCCTTTCAGGAAAAATAAAATAAAATAAAATAAAATAAAAATGCCTCAAGTGTTTTATGACTGTCTGTACAGAACTTGGAGAGGAGACAGCTCCATCTCTGTTTTATTGGATTCTGGGGTTTGGTCAGCTTTCAGGAGCGCAGTTCACATCTCCAAGCAGCTGGCCTGGGTTTTACTGCTTGCCGGCATGAATATACATGGTGGGGGACCCAGATGTGCCCAGACTGCTGTAGAATCTCTGGGACATGCGAGGGCACACGCACACCTGCTTCGGTTTGCGAGATAGTGCCCACCCCAAGAGCAGCAGGAGCAGAATCTGTCCCTGCTGCCTTCTCTGCTTCCCCAGACCTCGGAGACCCGAGGAGGGGCTGGGCCTTCTTTCCAGCGACCTGAGCCCAGGTGCAAGGGGGCCTGGGGAAGGATGGAGGTGCGAGCATCCGCCCTGCTTTTTGCTGTGGCCAGAGGCTGTGGCCAGGCAGGGTGGTGTGGGGTGGGAGAGCTGTGCCGCCAACAGGGACGGGGGCGATGCAGCCGCAGCCCCTGTGCTGCCCCGGGCGGCAGCCATGCGCCTGGGTCCCTGTGTCTGCACCACTGCTGTCACCCAGCGCGGCCTCTCGCTGCCACTCCCACAAGAGGGAAAGGCTGCCTATGAAGAGTGTACCTAAAAGCCAGCTGAGAAATGAGTTTCCCACACCAGCAATCACCCGCCTGGCCTCGGCCGCTCAGTGTTTAGAGGTGCGCAAGAGGCCCTGCACTTGGGGGGTCGAGTGCATCTCTGGGCGCAGGCCGCCCCAAATGTGACCCGGGAGGCTGCGCGGTCCGGCCTCCTGCAACAGCAAACACTTGGGGTCTTGCTTCCTACCCTCTTTCAACCCGAGGACCCCCACTCCCTCTGCGCAGCGACATCCCCAGGGACGTCTTAGTCTGCGGTGGACTGCCAGGTCCCCTAATTTATGGTCATTGGTGTAATAGCTTTAACGTGATTTATCTGACTGCAGGGAAGATGGCAAAACGCTCCAGAAGAATGATTGGCCGTCCAGGCTTTGTGTATTTCTGATTGGCCTTATTAATTTAAGGCAGAGCCAGGAAGCAGTCTCTCGGCTAAGACAGGGAAATCAACTCGGTAAAAGCCGCTGTGAAGTCGGTTGGGGCTTTTGCAGGATCTGAAGAAATACTGTTTTCAAAACTCGAGTTTGACAGGATGTACCGGCATGCTGATTAAAGCAGATTTAGCCCGAAAAGGGTCAGGGTCATTTGAATTGACTAAGGCTGCTCCGCTTTCCTGTTTACATAGATAGAAGATCTCAGTGCCTCAGGATGGGAGGGAGGAAAGCTGTTTTCTTGGTTTTATTGTTAATATTTGAGCAACGGGGGAAAGAGCAACATTTTTGGTTTCATGGGGGAAGGCATTTGGGAGAAACGGTGCAAGAATGAGGACATGCTTTTAAAAATACTTTATTTCACAATCTTTGTGTGGCAAAAGTATTTCTTTTCTTTCGCGTTCTCATCAGACATCATACCTAGTATTTATGGATCTATAAATTATTGGATAAGAACACCAATACACCACGCTTCACAAGGTCATTACTCTGTGTTACCACAGTAACTGTCATTTAAATGTCACCATTGAAGGATGCAACTTCTTCCCATGAATAAAGGACCAAATAGGAATATTGGGGACATTATTATATTTAGTGAAAAATACTTGCATATGAATGAATTACAAATTTGATAGGGGTGGAAATGTAATTTGTTATATTTATCTGTGTGGGACTCAAATGTAGACGCATAGCACTAGGCAACCTTAAAATATAATCCTTAACATTCTGTTCCCTAGGGGGACAAGAACAAAGCTGGAGAGAGAGAACTTGATTGCTTGGGGGAGGGTGCAGGTTGGTGTCACACATGCAGTGGCACAATCATTTCTTTTATTTATAGCTCTAACCAGAAAAATAGACTGGGAGCAGCTGAGTACCAATTTATTTTGCTGCCTGAACCGATGAGTGGTTGCCTTAAATGTCATTGAGTTGGAAGGTTGTGCATTTCATTCACTGCCAGGTTCCTGGAAGCTTTGAAGCAGGTCTAGAAGGCGATCAGTAATTTTCCCGCCACATATTGAGGTGGGTGAGTGCAATCTTGCCATGTGGAATTGGCACAGTGGGACAAGGGCTATCTGTCTATGCCGACTAGTGTCATCAACTACTGTCTGAATAGAAAAAAGGTAGCCTATTTAGTCCAGTTACAAGAGCAAAGTGGAACAAAAGGTAAGACTTACATCCCAGGATAATGAAAATGGATTTGGATGGCAGGAGCAGGGATATGTTTGGGCCACAAACTATAGATACACACAAGGCCACAGCATATGCACAGAGATCACTGAGCCTGTGCCTCCCTCCCTAAATGTGTAACACACGAGATAATCATATAATAGAAGAGTGTGCTGTGGGAAATCAGAGGAGAAGGCGTTGCAGAATCTGTAAGGGTCAGGGAAGGTTTTCCGCACATACTGACCTCTGGCATTGAACACGAAAGATGAGCAGTTGGTCAAGGATAAAGAGTAAAAGCCACCCTTCCCATAAGGGTGCTGGTGGGACACCAGCATGAAGGAGAGCAGTGATTCAATCCACTCAACACTGTGCGTACCCAGGGTCCTAGAGGTGTGAATGCAAGCCAGGTCTCACCTCTAAACTTCACTCTTGAGAAAAGATAAGTAGTCAGGGGTCTTCTAAAGAAAATGATGGGAAACCACACACGTTTCTTTAAGTACATCTAACCTTTAAGTACATCCACCTAGATGACTCTCCTTGAAAGAAGAGCTTTAGGTCCTACCTCCATATATTGTTATGTGCAGAGCTGGCTAGGACATTTCCTTATCCTCTCAATTGGCTCTAAAAGGGGTCTAGCCCAAGTGCTGATGTGTAGTCTTTAAAGCAATGCGACAGGTCATTGATGCCCCTTCTATAGCTCCCAAGTAGTACCTGTGAGCAGGGCTAAGATTTGCCATGCTGTTTGCTGAGAATGAGCTTCGAACCAAGAGGCTATGATTTCCTAGGGCTTGAAAATTATACATCAAAACTGAAGCACAGATGCTAAAACACTTGATACTGCCCCAATCTGTGATATGCAAATTACTCTTTCTGTCTCTCTCTCTCTTCTCTCTGCATATTGCAGAGGTGATTTCAGGCCTCCCACCTAGCCCAGCTCACAGCACTCATGTACTTTCCACCACTCTGGTAGTCACTCATCGCCAAGCCACTCCTCTCTTGACAAATTAATAAATCCCTGGATGGCCCCTAGGTTGAGGCCTTTGTTCCAGTTAGCCATTACTCTGACTGGATTTAGGACCCCCTTGGTGCCTCACAGCTAAAAATATGCCTTAGTGCCTTTCTTTTCGCCATGCATTGCACTGGAAGTGGTACATTGGAATTCACTTATTAGAATTCCAGTAACATTTTCTTTTTCTTTTTTTTTTTTTTTTTTGTACCGGGGATCAAACTCACGACTGCGCACTTGCAAGGCAGGCGCTTATGCCGCTGAGCTAAATCCCCAGCTCCAGTAACATTTTCATGGGGTTACAAATGTGGCCTTTTCTGGACCGTGACAAACTCCAGAAGCGCTATCTATATAACCGAAATGACTAGAGGGCAAACCAAAATCATAAAAGAGAACTAAACCCTGAAATCCTGCGCCAGCAAAATGACAGGTAAGTGTGATCTCCCAGCATCGCAGTGGGAAATCTGGTGGTGTTTTTCCCCAAGGAACGTCAGGCTGGCAGCAATGCAGCAGCATTCCCTGCATCTGGAACAATGGCCCAGTTCTGCCCTCCGTCTTTTCCTGCTGGGCTGCTGTCTCCACTGCAGGAAACTCGTCTGTCATCACAACAGAAACCCACTCCGTTCCTTTGCATTCATTTGCCCATGGGCAGTTCGCACCCAGGCCACTCTATGGATGCTTCTCTTTCTTTCTCTTCTTTGGCTCCCATCTTCTCCTCCTACCTCTGAACAGCTCACTGTCCAGGATCAGATTTATGGCTGCACAATTGACAGCTCTCTCAGTTAAAGGAAAACAAAACAAAAAACCCATCTTTTGCCTTACTGCCCTCAGCCTCACAGGCCATCTCTGTAGCACCTCCAGTTTCCTCCAAAAGATGTAGTGCTTCTCACTTTGTCCTGGAGAACACAATTAGTTGTGGATTCCAAGCCACTGCAAACAGTGCTTCCCACACCTCCACACACTGCATTTCCTGTTACCTGAAAGTGCTCCCTGCCCTCTAGGGCTGCATTATTGAGCATCTTTCAGTGTGCTGTGGCTGTGAGCCTTTGGAGAGCTTCTCTTGGAGGAGTATGTCTGCATATCAAGGGCAGAAGGCTACATAGCCCAGGGGCTTGCCAAGGGGCCCAAGCTGTGCTTGTGAATAGCAGTTCTGGATGACTCGGACAGCCTCTGGGTTTTTATTTATTCATTTTGCAAACATTACAGGAGCCCTTTCATATATTTCGGGGTATATGGAGAAGAATAAAAAGCCTAAGGCTGAGGGAAGCAAACATCTCAATGTGTAATGCTCTGGAGAGGCAGTATAATAAAAGAGGTGAAAAGAATGATGTGGAAAATCAGAGAGGAGAATGTTTAAGAGTCGTCGAGGGTCAGGGAAGATGTCCCTCCCATGTTGACCACTGTACTGGGTCGTGGAGCATGAGAGAAAATGGTCAAGGGGAGAAGGGGTGTGAGGCTTGCTAGCCATAGATGAAAACAAAAAGCTTAAATTAGAGGGGAGTAAAGAAGGACAAGGAGAAGAATGAGGCAGAAGAGTATGAAACAATGGTGAAGAGATGCATAAATAGACTGCAAAGGGAAGCACTGATCATTTTCTCTGTTAACTTGTCCCTCAAATCATCTGGTTTACCGAGCTTTACTCAGCCTCCAATAATCAAGTTCATTCCCAGTGCAAACACCACCCCTTTTTACACTATATCCATCTCACCAATTGATGATGAACTCCAGAAAATGAAGGCCTTAGAATGTTCACAATATCCGATCAACGGCCTCAGGTTGGTACAGAATAGAAAAATTTAAAAACTAATCTAGGCATTGAAAAAGTTTGAAAAATACATGGAATGATATTAGGTGTTATGTATCCTTACATATGGATGGTGGATGTTGTAGTTAGGGTTTACAAGGGAAAGAATTAATATAGGACACAAAATTTATAGAATTATTTTATAATATTTACCCAAAGAGCCAAATGCAAAACAGTGTAGGAGATCCACTCACACACTAGAGCCCCAAAGAATCCAGCCGAGGTCCTGCATGAGTCCAGCTGAAGACCTAAGGCTCATGGCAATGACTTATGCCCCAAAGGGCATACACACTGACAAAGCCCAAAAGTCAGTGGTGGAAGCTAGAAAGTCTGCATTAGTGGGATGAAGAACCTGTGTCAGCAGGCTGAGGGATCTCACTGGAGCCAGGAAGTGACATTTGAAGTGAGTACCAGAGCTCCTCCCCAAAGAACCACAACCATCCTCAATGACAACAGAGATCCAACCTCTTCGGACTGAGAACAGCCAAGTGCATATCAGGAAAGCCAGATGACAGGCTTCTCCAGGAGAACCAACAGCACACCATCTTCCATTCCAGTTGTCCTTTTATGCCGTTGGCAACAATCCTCAGGTGAGCCTTCTAGACCCACCACCGTGCCGATTCAGTTCAACTGCGTGTTACAAGCTGATTATTAGTTAATCCACCACAGTGGGATTATCAACGATTTAAATTTCCTTCTTTTCATTTATCTAATTTTCTATTCTAGGGTGATCATGAATCTTGCATATAATATATTTAGTAAGTGCTGAGTGATCTTTACTAGAAACACATTCTAATAAAAGGAGTTCCTACCATTTATAGTATTTAAATTCATGGATAGTGGCATTTGATCCGGATGTAAAAAGATGAAATTAGGCTAGATATTTTGGCACATGCCTATAATCCTAGCACTAGAGGCTGAGGCAGGAGGATTTCAGTGAGTTAGAGACCACCCTGAGCTACACAGTGAACTCAAGTTCTGCCCAGACTGTGTAGCTTTGTCTCAAAAACAACAGAGAGAGAGAGACAGACAGATAGACAGACAGACAGACAGACAGAGACAGAGAGAGGGAGGGAGGAAGGGAGAGAGTGAGAGAGGTGAGGGTAAGAGGCAGGAAGAAAGAGAAAAGGTGAAACTAAAAATTAGGCTTATCTTGTTCATTCAGTGGTCAGGTGTTACAGAGTTAACTTGGGCATGTCCCATTTATTTGGCTGTAAATATTACTGCCACCACTACCCATCTCCAGCCCACTGGGGCAGAAACTACTCTGTAGTCACCTTAGTAGTCCCTTTACCTAGCGCAATATCTGATGTGCATACATACATGCTCAATGACTGTTTAATGGGAAACTGAACAGTTTGCAAATGGAACCCTCACACATGGGAAGATTCTGTCTCTTCTTGCCATCTGACTTTTTTCCCTCATGACCTCGTAAACTGGGGGGCGGGTTCTCAAGGTGAAAGTGAGCCCCTGGGATAGAAAGCCTTTTATGGGAGAACACTTCTGATGTAGCCTCCATGATGCCTCCTCCTTGTACTGACTCCCTTGTATAAATTCCTTTCCTTTGAGCGTGGACTGGATCTAGTGACTTGATCTAAAGAACAGAACACAGAAGTAGGGTTGGCTATCATTTTTGTGATTAGAAAATCACAACAGACTCTGACTTCCACCTTGCCAGCATTCTCTCTCTTGCTG
The DNA here is from genome assembly GCA_004027295.1 of Dolichotis patagonum. NCBI lineage: Eukaryota > Metazoa > Chordata > Mammalia > Rodentia > Caviidae > Dolichotis > Dolichotis patagonum. The sequence continues at coordinate 10,558 of PVJX010003093.1, forward strand.
GCACTTTGTCTTGTCTTCCTGCTTCCTTTACCTGATAAAACAAGCTGCTGTATTGTGAGAAGCACTATGAAAAGTCCTGGTGACAAACAATTGACCAGCAGCCTACAAGAAACTGACTCTTTCCAACTCCATGTGGATGAGACTTACTGCAGCAGAGAAATCTAGAACCAGTCCTGCCTGTATTCTTCTCCTGAAATTGTAAAATTGCTAAGAAATAGGTAACTAATATACCTTGCTTGCTAGTCTCATTGTTCTTGAGCTATAATCCTTACTTTTTCTAGGGTCCACTATGCAATGTGTTACTCAAAAAATGTATTCATTAGTCAGTGATAAGAAGGAATCATATATCCATCGTACTCCAGTGGACATTTCACATGGAATGACACCCCATGCGTGCCCTCCTGCCTCCCACTATTAGAGGACACAGTCTTGTTTTTTGAACTGTAACCCTTTTATTCCACTTCCAGATTCATCTTAGTAAATCAACCCTCTCATTTTACAAAAGGAATACACTGAAGCCTAGACAGGGAAAATGGCTTGTCTACTTTCACTCCACAAATCAGAGTCAGGGTTACGAGATTAGGCAGTAAGTCCCGCATCCCCATATTCCCAGCTGGGACAGAAGTTTGCCCCAGTTGCATACTCATGCTCTATGAAATGAGAAGTTATTTCGCGCTGAGCACTAGGTCTGTGCACTGAATCAGAGCTCCTAGATTAGCTCCCTCTAGACAGCAGGGCTCACTTCTCTTTGGATTCCAGGCTCCTTTATCTTCGTGTGGGCTCGCCATCTTGAGGCTTGGTAAACTGCAACTCAAACATTAACCTGAATTCTCCAAAGAAGACTTTTTTTTCTTTGTAGGCAACCTCTGCTCAGCTATGCATAAGGGGTCTGGAAACTCATAGCACTTTTTTCATTCTGTTCACTCACGACACATACGGTTTGCTCCCCTTTTACTTCCCCTTTATTCCACCGGATTTATAATTAGTGTACAACACTTCCCACATGGCAAGTTCATTTTTGCTAGTAGGTATCTCTAATGAATATGCTTTGAGTTGGCACTGTGACTTCTGTTATACTATATTAGTGAAATTAGTCACAGGCCAGTCAAATTCAAGGGGCCAAGGGAACAGACTCCATCTCTCAATGGTAACGTGGCATGTTTACCCAGAAGAGAAGAAACTGATGACAGCTAGCTTTGGAGACTAGATACAATCAATGGGAAAGGACAAAACAACCCACATTAAGATATTAGAACCAGATGAGAGCCAAGAAGACATCTGAAGGTTTGTATACCGGAAGACTGAAATGAAGTCTGGGTCTGACTGGATTCACACTGCAGAATCACTGTAAGCTCTTAGGATGCACAGTGCCTTTCCTTTACTCAACATGCCAGTACCTGGACTAAGTGGTCTAAGTATAAGACAGGCATGGTCCAGCCACCATGAATCAGAGTTTAGTGGAAGGTGCCAATGAGTAACTGGGCAATTGCACTTCAGTGCAATGACTGCTGACAAAGAGGAATGTGTAGTGTGTTACCAGAGTGTCTCACTCAGATATGGAGGCAGGAGGCAGACAGAGGAGTGGCTGGCAGTGTTTCAGTGTTGCTTTGTTGCCCTCTAACAAAATCCATGGAAAGACTCAATGTTAGTGATCAGAATTAGTTTTTTTTTTTTTTTTTTTTTTTTTTGGTACTGGGAATTGAACTCAGGACCCTGCCCTTGCCAGGCAGGTGCTGCGCCATTGGGCTCTATCCCTAGCCAAGAATTAGACATTTTAAATCCCTCCTCCATTTCTAATGAGTAAAAATGTAGCTCCAAAAGGGATTATGCCTAGAATATGATGAGCTGTTAAATTTGTCAGATGGTCGCTTTAAAGATTTGGGTCTGTCCAATATAAAGTCATCTGATGAAGTCTGTAAAATAACAACACAGGTTGAAATGATATCACATGATGCTAAGTATACCAGGAGAGCACATCATAGGCAGTGGGGGAAACTGACACAGGGGAATGTTCTTGCCTATGCCATAGAAGCACTTCCCTAACTCCAAAAGGACGAAGTTATTGTTCTTGTTGGAGACACTTGGAGGAGTCACCTTCAGGAGGAGGAATTTTATCATTCTCGCCTAAATGAAATGAGTTCTTGTCTTTAGGACAACACCTCCAGTAAGCTGTAACACGATGTGCCAAGAAACAGCAACTGATTTATCAACACCAAGGAGACTGTTCTCTACCCCTGGATGCACTGCTTGTGGCAGCCACACTGCCTCCGTCTGGTGCTTTGCCACACACGCAGCGGAGGCTCTGTAAATATCTATCTTACAGCACATATCACATTTCGAGCAGACCACAGATGGTGATGGGGCTGGGTACACTCGGAGTGTTTAACTCTGCTTTCTAAACTCAGCCAGGAGCGCTTTGGGTGCTGTTAACTATTTAAAGAAATGGAGAACTTCTGCTATACTACCAAACGCACAGGAACAATATTTAAACTCAGTAATGGTGTACTGAGCACTGGAAGAACTTCTCAGAGGAAAACCTCAAAAGGTGGCAGCTAAGTTCACCAATATGGCGGCATGGCCAGTTTCTCATCTTCCCATTACTGCTGCTCTCCTGTGTTGAGACTCTTCTCCTCCTGTCTCGTCCTTTTGTTTGTCACTAGCTATCATTCAAGCTTCTTCCCCTGGGACTATGTGGGTGTGGTGAGGGAGGGCAGGAGGGAGCTGGCAACAATGCCCATTTACTTCTTAGCTTCCGGAGCCACCACTAGATCCTACAGAGTGGAGGGGTAGGAGCTGGAGAGAAAACAGCTAGGGAAGTGGAAGAGAAAGAGGAGGAAGAAGGGATCACAGAAAGTAACAAAAATGAAAACTGCGGTAATGTGGGAAAAACCCTTAAGACAGCAATTGAATAGAGACCACTGCAATCAGCAGCCAGCCAGCCAAGCCTTTTGCTGTGACTTCCTTTTGCTTTGTTTTTGCTTTGTCATTTCACTGTTAATAATGCTTTCAGAAAGACAGAAAATATGGAATTTGGGTTCATCAATTTGACATATTTAGTTTTTCAAAGTTAAATGCTATTTTTTTGTTGCTGCAATATTATGACAAACTTAATGTCTTAAAATGGTACAACAAAGATAATATACGTAACTGTAGAACTGTAATACCTCATCAGTTCTAGAGGTCAGAGGTCCAAAATGGGTATAAAGGTGTTAAAATCAAGGGCTTCTCTCTCCTGCCCCATACTGAGAATTGAACACAAAGCTTTTTACTTAATTACATCTTCACACCTTTTAAAAAAATTTTGAGGTAGGCTCTTGCTAAATTGCCCAGGCAGAGCTGGAACTCATGATTTTTCTGCCCCAGCCTCAGAGTGTACTGGGATTACAGGCATGAGCCCTGGTAAATCAAGGGCTTTTTGGAGGCCCTAAGGTATACATTGTTTCTTTACTTTCCAGTTTCCAGGGGCTACCTGCAACCCTGGGCTCACTGTTTCATTCTTTTATCCACCACCAACGGCAGGTAGCCTCTGTGACATTGTATCACTCTCTCCTTACTTCTGTGGTCACACCTCCTGCTTTTACTTCACCCAAGAATCTCCCTCTTTCGCTGTGATTATATTGGTCCCATCTGGATAATCTTGAATAATTTTCCTACTTTAAGGTTCACTAATTAGCAACCTTAATTCCATCTGTGATTTTAATTCTCTTTTTGTGATGTAATCTAACATGTTCATAGATGCTTGGCATTAGAATTCACCCATCATTTTATTGACACAAATGTTGTCTAACCCTGTTGAAGCTACATGATTTGTATCTTTCCCCACTGTTCTTGAGAACCAAGAAAAATTCTGAATGTCATTTATTTGTTTTTTCTCTTATGGGTTTGCTGGAAACCGAAGCAACAATCCTAACCATCTGTCATTTCAACAAGGGAAGATTTATTGCTTTTGACTAAAAAGGTACTGGTCACAATAACAATACTACACACTTCAGCAAAGACAATGTAAAGTCCCTCACAGGAGCTGCAGCATACCACCCACATGCCACCCGGCCCCACCCTCTTCTTTACCATGCAGCAGAGTTCAGGGGACCTGATGCATGCCCTGGAGTGCACTCAAGAAGATCTGGCATTCTAAGGATGAACAACATGCAGATCCACAGTCCCAGGGGATTTCAGCCATTTGTTTGAGTCAGTTTTATAGTTTTTACAGAACTAGAAAGCTGTCATGCAGAATGACTCCTAGCCATTTATTTGTCAATCCAAGCAATGACTACAACTGCTATAGCAATTGCTAGGAAGCAAGAACTGCTCCAGTCCAATACTAGCTAGACTTTAATCAATAAGAAATGACTCAGAATGCTTGTTGTTTTTGACAAAGTTGACACCAAAATTAGACAAGGCAAAGTGTGATAAAATCACCAGAGAATATTTTTTAAAGAAAACAATTATATATATATATATATATATATATATATATATATATATATATATATATATAAAATTTTAACTGAGTAGCGCAGGCTGGCCTTAAACTAGCTGTGATCCTCCTGCCTCAGCCTTCTGAGTTCTGGGATTACAGGCATTCATTATGCTGCCTGGCTCTGAATATGTCTCTAAACTGGAAACCAAAGTGATTTCCTTGTTTATAAAACCCATTCTTAAAGTAGTACAGTGGGAATGCAGTTTCAGGAGATTAGAGTGGTCAACAGTGTATGTATATATAGCAAAGACAGAGACAGAGAGAGACTAAGATTATACAGTTGTATTAAGCATCTGAATAATACATTTTAGACTTCAAATAGCTGTTTATTAAACATATTCCTTGTATCAATACTTTGCCAGGTACCTTACCTTGCCAGGCACAATCATATTTGTGATTGTCAGAACAAATTCTCATGGCTGGTATTACCAACAAGAAAACTAAGGATAAATTCAGCCGAGGTCATACAGCTATTAAATGACACAGAGAGGAAATAATTTCTGGCTACCTGACTCTAGAGCCCTTGCTGTGCAGTAGGCACAGAGTAAGACACTCAGAATCATGTAGCACCTCTAAGGTAAATGGTGGCAATGGAAATATGCAAGATTTCCAATGCTGAATAACCAAGTTTTCCATACACCCACTCAGGTAACTCCTTCAACAGCATTAACATCCCCAAGTTTGCAATTAGTGACTTTTAAGAGTCCCACATCAAGTCAGAAGGATATAATTGTGAATTGTTTCTGGTACCATGTCCCTCTCCTCAAAGGTAGGCCTTTATTTGTTAGAAATGAACAAACCAGGCAAGCAAGAAGGAAAAAATATGAAGAAAAAAAAAGACAAAATTAGTATGAGAAAGTTGTAAAATACTGAAAAAAAGTCACACATACAGCTTGCCATGGGACGACTAGAGAATATTGCTCCGCAAAACTTGGAAACTATGATTTTTCCATTATTTACTTGGTCTCTTTTGTCTATATCCTCAAAGGAAATATATCTTTGAACTCAGATTCAATATTTGATCAAGCCAAACAACTAAAAATGTTAATTAAGAACAAAGTCAAACCCAAAAATTGCCTACACATTAGGGAAAACTCTTCTTGTGAATTAAATTCACTCAGTAATAAATTCATTGTTAAAGTAGATGGTTTCTTTCTTTTTATTAAGGCTTTGCAAGCTTTTAGTTTAGAGAAAGACATTATTGATGGCATTCAGTTTTCCTAAGAACTCAGTATTATTATTTTTTACACAGTATTATTTTTAAATCTAAGCATGAACATCATTGCAGTAGGAGACACAGCCTGCTATCATGTGCAAGCCTTCATGAGGTATGGTAAATCAGAGCATGTTCCCAGGCCCACGTGGGGTGCAGCAACATGCTCTTCTTGGAATCAGTCCTTCAGAATTTGGTCTCTGATTTACCTTACTCCATTTGTAGCCAGTTCATTGGAGGATCACATAGTGATAATAGCAGCAGTTAAATAAAGAAATGTTATTTATAAACATATACCCACTGACCCACATAATTACATACGGAAATTTACTTTCCAAGGCAAAACAATTCAGGTAAAATGCCTCCTCTTCTCTAGTACCCCTTTACTTCTAAAATCCTTCCTGCTGGGTCTTCTGGATTTATCTTTTAACACTACAATTGACTTTTTTTTGTATTGGGAACTGAACCCATACAGTGAGTGACATTCCTAGCTACCCCTCCTCATCCTGGGATTCCAAGCATGTGACACTCTACACCTCACTAACACTCATTTTAATTAGATTAGAAATATGTAAAAATTATGGAGCAGACCAGACATGGTGGCATAAGCCTGGAATCCCAGCACTCTGAGAGGTTGAAACAGAAGACTACAAGTTTGAACCCAGCCAGGCCACCTGAGCAAGACTATTTCAAAAACACAAAACAAAAACCTCCCAAAAACAAACAAACAAAAAACCATTAAGGAGATGTAGTTCAGTGTGAAGGTCTTGGGTGCAACACTCTTCCCCCTACCCCTACCCACTACTGGGAAAAGAAAAAAGGAGACCAAAGATGCATTTGGCCTAGATTCCAAAGTTTTTCAGATGACCCATAACACGGAGCAGAGCCAGATTTTAGCATCATCTTCCACACTGCATTCTATCCCTAAATAATGTAACTCTCTCTTAAAGAACATGAATGTTATGGGCTGAGTATCAACTTCAGAGTCCTTATCCCGAGCAGATTCAACCAGCCTACAAAAGTGCCTGCAATTTTCTGTTTATTCCACTGGGTAAACACAGAAGACTACTCTTATATGTACTTCTGAGTAAAACTTTTGTGCCAACACTCTGGCATTATTTTTGTGCTGTCTAGTCCTTCAGAGAGTTTTCGATTATAGGGTAAGTTCAGAGTATGGATGACAGTAGAACAGATAACACCAGCACATATGCAGAAGCCTAGAGATAGGGGGATATTAAGGTAATGTTTAATCTTGTCAACATGACTGGATTGAGAAACACCTAGGAAATCAGTAAAGCACTCTTCTGGTTGTCTCTGTGAAGGTGTTTCCAGAGAAGAGTGACACACGAGCCAGCAAGCAGAGGGAGAACAGCCCTGAATGTGGGTGGCATCATTTAAAAGGCTGAAGACCCAGATGGAACGAAGTGGAAGGAGGAAGCCCACCAGCACACACCTCCCATTCTGTCACTCCTGCCGCGACAGCAAGCTGCACAGGCTGGAACTGGGACTCAAAATTACTCTTTCCTCCTTTCAGTTGTTATTTTGAGGTATTTTGCTATGGCAATAGATTAACAGAGGTAGGAACCTTGGTGAACTAGAAGTTGGGGTTGACGAGCTGCTGGATACCATGTGTAGATAACACCACTGAAATGAATAAAACCAACATTTACAAAGAAAAATTATGTGCTAGGTAGGTCCTGTGTTAGATACTTGACATATGTGAGAATAGGAGACTCAAGAACAAGTTTTGTACTTACTTTCAAGTTATTCAACTACATGAGGCTTGCTCATTTATACAGATGACACCTGGCCACCTGGCTGGGGGAGAGGGAAGCAGCCGGGACAGGAAGACCTGGGTTTCCTTAGATGTCTGTCTTAAATGGTTTCACCGTGGCCTCTCCAGCATGGTAGCTTCAGGGTAGCTATTCTCACATGCAGCTTTCAGAACTCCAAAAGCAGAGTTACAAACTGTACCACCTTTTATGATCCTGTCTCAGAAGTCACACAGCATCACTTCTGTCACAGTCCATTTGTTGAAGTAGTGTCAAAGGCCATTTAGGTTCCAGGGATGGGAACACACTCGTGAGGGACAATGGACAAAAGTTAGGGAACTCACACATTCAAATGTATTAAACTATTCCAATTTTTTGTTCCCCAAGAAAAACCTATTTCTTCATTTATTGAGAAAGAAAGGAAGAAAGACCTATGATCTGTCAGGAAAACTGAGATCTAATGTACAGGTCAGCAAACTGGGGCCGAGACCAAATCTAGCTTATGTCTGCTTTTGAATGGCCCACAAGCTAAGAATGATTTTATAATGTGAAAAAGGAAAAAACAGGAAAGAGAAGAAGAAAAAGAATGAGGAGGAAGAAAAATAAAGAAGATAAAGGAGCAAAGCAATAGTAGAGAACATCTGTGGTAGACAAAGCCAAACAAATTTACTATCTGGCCCTTTACAGAAAAGTTTATTGACTCTTGTTCTAAAGTACTTTCAAATATGCTTTCAGATAATTTCCAAAGACAGAACAGCAAACACATCTCCAGAGTGTTTTTAATATATAGACTGTCTTAATAAAATGGAACATACTTGACTAACACAGGGTCATGTCCTATCAATTGTTATATACAATCTCACATCTTTATATTCTCTTTTCCTCTGCCTCCAGTATATTTATTTCCCTATAATAAATAATCCTTCTTCCCATAATTTTTTGTTTGTAGTTTTCTTTTCCCTGTAACTTTTCTGTTCAAGTGTTTGTTGCTAAAGAATAACCAAAATTCCTCACTGTTGCAAGACGTTCATTATCCAGCGTACAACCACCTTCTTGTCCTCTCTGTACAACCACTCTTCCCTGCAATCCTCGGATTCCACTCTAACATCTGTATGAGCCCTGTCCTTTCTTCAGAGTCCTGCCCTTCTGTGTACCATGTTCTCTTACCAGGCATACGTCCACAAATGTCCTTTCACTCTTGCCGTACTGGAACATAGGTATGCCTCATGTTTCCTGTGCTGAGCGTCTAGATAAACTGTCAGGGCCCTGCACTCCCATCACATATGACTTTGTGTACTCACCTAGCATTTGTTTTATTTGCAATTACACATATCTTGTTTCCTCAAACAGAAAAGCTCCTTAAGGGCAAGAACTATTTCCGAGTCATCTTAACATCTAATGAATACAGTAATAGGTGTTTTAAAATGATTGCATAATTTCAGATTTTTTTCATTTTTTTCCTGAAAACACTTTCTTCCCAGAGCTCCTCTAGAAGTGCTGCTCTGTTGTTCATCTCTTCCTGTTCTTGTTGTAATGGCATTTCTATTCCCAGAGCCCTTAAGTTCTGGAAGAAATCAGCCTACATTCTTTTGAGCAATTTTATGGCCCAAGTTTCATTAAATCATTCTCTCAGCACTTCAAAATTCCATCTGTCCCCTAACACGACTTTCCACTTAGCATAGCTCGACTGCATGCATTTCATTACCTGCAGTTCCTTCCAACAGCTTCACAGTGCATAAACTACATATGCACCTATCAGACCACAACTATATTTTTCTTACTTTTTCTTAATTAAAAAAGCAAGACCTGATTATCTCATCATGGCCATCTTTATATATCTAAATGACCATGACTTTAGAGACAGGATTATTTTTACCACAGTCATACAGAAAAAACAAAAATTATTCTATTTAAAAAAAAAAAAAAGAGGCACAATAAAGGAAAACAGATGGATAATGCACCCAAATGCCAAAACATCATGTAGGAACCTGGATACTAACGTTTGGATATTTCTTTCTTTTTTCCTGATTTCCCAGGAGTGGTAGAGGACCATTCTGCTTGTTGGAACCTTGTCCAGTCTGATTTTTTTTTTTTTTTTTTTTTGGTGCTGAGGATCGAACTCTCGACCTTGCACTTGTCAGGCGAGCACTTACGCTGCTGAGCTAAATCCCTGGCCACAGTCTGATTTAACTATTGCAGAAAGCCTAGCTGTCAAAGAGTGGTTCTGGTTCCTTTTATTGAGATAGTCAACAAGGGAGGCAGTCATAAAGCAGAATTAAAGTTTAAAAAATATTTGGAGCTGGTACACACCTAAAACCTTAACACGCTGGAAAACTGAAGCAGGAGGATTGCAAGTTGAGCCCAACCTAGGCAGTTGAGACCCAGTTTTCAAACAAACAAGCAGCTGGGGATATAGCTCAGTGTGAAGGCCCCAGGTACAATCCACAGTATGGCTGATAGATGACCAGATAATTTAGAAAATAAGTATTTGGTCAGATCTCCTATAATCAACTCCACAGTGCTCATGGATGCTCACTAGAGAATACTAAAGGTGCTAGTAGTTGTAACATCTATATAAATAGCAATTATTGTTAATATCCCTCTAAGGCAAATAAACCCCAGGGTTAGACCAGAAAATGCCTATGTGTTTAGTAATTAAGGTCACAGCTAACTTCAAAGTCTAAAAGGGGTTTACTAAGGACACACAGAGTAAAAGATATTAAAATCACTGGGATATATGTTTTGAAATATAAATTATTTAATAGTTAATTTCTGAATTTAAAAGAATTCTCTTATGAATGCAATAAAGCTATAGTACATTTTTTCCCTTCAAAACTGTTATATGTATGTGTATGTATGCTAGGCGCATGGTCAGCATTCAGTAGCATGATTTCTGCTCAGTAAAATGCCAAAGCATTATCTTTTGACCCACAGAAAATTATTTTTACAACTCCAGTAATGGTAACAAACCCAAATCAAGATGACTCAAATATTTGATCAGTAGAATAATACATACTGTAGCCTCCTGAATGCTAGGATTACAGGTGTGCCACCATACCTGATTTAGCAATTCCTTAAGTACTCAGTATGTAAAGTCCTTCAATTGTTGCTGGGCATGGTGGTAACCTCTGTAATTCCAGCACTCAGGAGGCAGAGGCAGGAGGATTGCCATGAGTTCGGGGCCAACCTGGGCTACATAAGCAATTTTAAAACTGTCCTGCACTACATAAGACCTTGTCTCAAAACAAACAAAAATTACTTCATTGTCTTGTTTTTCCAGGTGACTGATCACTCAGGATCTACACAATGCAACTGGCTGACAGTTATCTTTAAATTCATTTTAATCTGTAAGTTTGTCCTATTTTTTCCTTGCTATTTATTATTTTTAAAGTCAGATCACTTGTCTGGTAGTTTTACACTGTAAATTTTGCCACATACCTGTGGTAATTTAGTGTGTTCCTCTGGATCCATTTTGCCACGTACCTGCGGCAAATCTAGTGTTTCTCTGGATCCTTATTTCTTATAACTGGTAGTCAGATCTAGAAACTTGATGAGAATCCAAGCTCTAATCATTGACCTTCATGGATGACATTCTGCTGCACCATCTCAGCAGACAATAGCTAGTTCTCTGTCAGCTAAGTGAGGTTTGGTCACTGAGTCCACTGAGGTTATCAGTCTGATCCTTGAATTTAATACTTGCCCATCAGCAATTTTACTTACTGATTTTAACAGCCACGGAACAGGCCTATAACAGTTTTATCATTTCATTGGCCTTTGTAAGTGGTAACATTCTATCATAGCCTCTGCATTGTTATACTGGATTTAGTCAATAATGGGAAAACTTCTCTTATTTACTCTGGGTGTAGTATGCATAAGGAAGGTAAAATAAGTGCAGCATTTGACTTTCTCTCCTGTTAAACTCAGCAATACTCCTAATCAGCTCTCCCTTGCTTGTACTATTAAAATAATGCTACACTTCTGCTCTAGACAGGTACCTTCTATAAGCCCCTCCCACCACTACTGTTTTTGAATCTTTGAACTCTTAGAACATTTAGAAATTATACATGTGAAACCTAGCTACACAGCCTAGGTTTCTCCATGAGTAGAAATGCTTCATAAGTCAGACATGCATTATGATTCTATTAAAGCTTTTCAAGATCTTCTAGTTTCACTGACACATAATTCCTGTCATGTCATCTTGTTTGGGGAATAAATGGCACCCTTCATACGAACTAACATTTTCTTAAATGAAGATCCAATTATAATAGAAACTCAATGGGAAAATAGTGTCTTATGTGATTCCTGTAAGAATAAATATCACAGACTGTTTTATCTAGTGTATATCTTTAGCACTTAGAATATAGTACTCAATTTTGTTAATCAAATAAAAGTATATATTTATCCAGAACACCTTTATTTTGTATGAGTCTTGCTCATTAAGAAATTAAAAGTAGGCAAGATTTTTATTGACAATTCACCTAAAATCTTATTTAAGAAAAAGTAGATGTTTAAAAAAATCAGGAAAATATTTTCATTTCCTAATTTTTTTGGTCACTGTTCTGCCATCTATCATACTAACATCAATAGCATTACTGTGACTAAAATTAGCCCTCACCCTGTATCTGTACAATGTTTTTAGTGAAGTTTTAAATATGTTGTACAGATTAAAATAGCAACCTACTTTTTTAATAGCTATGTTCAAATATCAAACACCTACAATTTTTTATTATTCAACCACAGAACAGAGATTATTTCTAACAGAAAACAGCATTATAACTACATAAATGATCTGAATTGCCAATGTGTGGAAACTTTTCTGTGACATATGACACTATTTGGTTTTTTGAAAAACCCTGACTTACAAGATAAAAATATTCTAATTGTAATTGTCAGATCTGAAACAATTCAAAAGCAAGCAGTATATTTTTAGAAAGTGGTACTAAAGAGTTTTTAAATAAAGGTACCTATCTTATTCTAAGTGCTACATACTTCTCTCCTCTTAGCTTTTGCCCACTTTTTCTTTTGCTACATCTCAAGAGTGAAATAGGTCACCAAAGTTTTTTTTACCATCCAAATTTTGATTCTTAAACATTCCATGTAATACCTTTTCTGTGCTTTCCCTTGGGGCAATGACCTAGCTGTACAATTATTTTGGTTTCCCAATGGTGGAATCTAGTAAAACACTTAATGAACCTCATTAGACAGTCATATGGGTAATTTTAGTATTTTTGCTTAATTATGTTAGTGACACCAGTAATCTTTCAAATTTTATGACAATGGTCATAATTCTCCTTTTGGGTATTACTGCTCTGACCTAATTAAATTTTGAAGATGATTGTTCCATTTGCCTTTTGTTACAAAAATTATAAAGGGGATTATTCAGTGGGAAAGTGAAAATACATCTCAAGTTTTTTCCCAATGGAGGCAATGAGGTGTAACAAGCAACAGGGAAGAAAATGTTTGGTTTTGAATTACTGTGTCTTCCTAGTACTCCAGTCCTACAAACTGTAGAGCTTATCTCTGCTGTCCGATGCCTCTGGCAGGAATGCTGTGGGCTATGCCACAAGACAATGTCCCAAGTGTGGCCCTCTGGCTAGTCAGTCTGGTGCTCTCTGCCAAAAGATAATTTTATTTTAAAATAACTTATGTTTTTATGAGTATAATAAACAATTAGGAGCTCTGGAAGTAAAATTATGTTCCCCAAGAATCATCTCCACATGGTACATCCTGTATACCATAACATCATTTGTTTCCAATTGAGACAGCATTTATTAAAATGTCATTATCTAACTCATCTTTCCTTTGGTTCCCTCAAAATACTGCTTTATTCCTTCCATCACTGACTTTTTGAAACTACAAATTACTTACAAGCTTGACAACAGACCTTTAACGAAAAGTTAACTGCACCACGTAAATGTCAATAATACTGACTGGAAAGCTGTATTTTTGATAATGCAAATTCATCTTCTAAGAACCATCAATATTAAAAATACTCCATTGGTCGTTTTCACCAGTGTGCAGCACTGTGGAAGTAAAAACTGAATCTATTTTTAAAATAAAGAGATTAGAGCAGAACTGTACTATGGGACAAAAGTCAGCTGGTAGCAGTATTTTCTCTTGTAACTTTCAAAGGACCTACATATTCAACAACTAAAAAAAAGTTACTGTGGGCAGAACTGTATATAGTTTTAGAAAAACTTTACTTTTAAATCACAAAATAAACTAGTTTACACAGGCCATTGAGAGCTTCTGATCACATCTGTTTAAAGTTTTAAGAAATTAGCAATTTGTAATACTTCAGGGATATGGATTAGTAACTGCTGATTTGCCATAAAATGTTAAACATTATACAGGGTCAATTAGTCCAGTTGATTCAATGAAATGTTTTTGAAAATGGAACTATAGTACAAGTAACACTTGTATTGTTAGTTTCTCCACAAATCAAGGTTTGACATAGCATGCCAGAGATCTGCATCATCTAAAGAAAAAAATGGGCAACCTCTGAATTTACTCTGCTCTTCATTGGCAATAAAAAATGTAAAGCCAACATACAAATACTTTATGGATTTTGAGGTATTTACTATTCTTTTCACATGAGGAAGCTGCATCCTCAGGAGATCATATTAAATAGTAAGGTTATCCTCAAGGTTAAACCAAATTCAGCCAGACTGCCCTTACAAGATCACTTCTGAATTACAAAAGCAGCAAACTCCTATTGAGGAGATAAAGAAATTTGGTTAGTTTCAAAAAAAATTTCTCCTGTGAACCTTGTTCTTAGCAAAGAACTGTCTTACTTTTTAAACGGAGACCTCTCCCCCAAAAAACACAGAAAAGTACTAAAATTTACCAAGTACTTTTATCAGTGAAAATAAAATTTTAAAAATACAAGTACTAATTTTTTACATAGAATTTAGGGTATCAGATTAGTTACCTCAACTACAATTCTATAAAAACTGTATTTTCCTATTGAAGTACAAGTCACTTATCAATCAAACTGGATGAGATTTAAAACGCTTAAATTTCTACAAACCTTACCTTCAACTTTTAGTCTTTACTCCCACACTAAATGCAAAGATACAAAGTAACACCTAAGGATGAAGGCCAACAAATCCAGAAAACCCACCACCTCAGCAAAATTTCTTGAATTCTCCAAAGTTGAAGGAAAAAGGAACAAAACCACTCACATGACAGCACTCTGAATAAAATTTATTTTTTTGCTTTATAACATTAAAAAACCTGAATAATGCATTTAACTATAAACTTAAAGCTTCTCATGCAAGCAGTTGCAAACGAAGTTTTAAATACAAGCTCTAAATTGCTTTAGGTTTACATTTTTAAAAGACTCTTCAATGTACCTACAAGCATAGAAGAGAACACCAGATCTAAAATGTGAAGGCACAAACTTTGTCGTTGTGGGGTCTGCTATTCTGGCCCCAGTACCAGCTGTGCAAGGCTGGATAACTCATTCCACCGCAACCAGAATTAAGCAAAAGAGTCATAATCTAAATCTTGCGTTAACTACTCAAAAAGGGGTTAAAATCCTTTGGGGTGAAAAGTTGTGTCAGTATCTTGCACAATTTCACTGCTTCCTTCAAGAGAGCGAATCCAATGGCTTGGCTCTTCCCAGAGCTTTAAAATGCGGCGCGGTCCCCCTCCGCCCGCGCCCCGGTCCCCCAAGAGCTGAGCTAACGGTTTCCGAGGGCCGGGCCGGCTCGGCGGGCTCTCCCCGCGCCCCGGAAAACAAAGGGGATTCCCAGCCATTGTCCTCCGCGGCGCTGAGCATCACCAGCACTAGCAAGGCAGTAGCTTGCGCAGTTATCTCCACAGCGGGCAATGTCACAACCCGACCAACAGCACAAACTACTACCTCAGCCAGGGCCATGGTGTCGGGAGCCTCCGGACACGCGCAGGGCGGCGAGCGGCGCGCGCCCCTCCGTCCTCGCCCCGCCGCAGCCGCCCCTTCTCCTCCCGCTCTTCGCTTCGCGCCGCGCCCGAGACCCCGCCCAGCCGCGCCGCGAGCTCCTGGGCCGGGGCGGCAGCGCGGGCGTCTTCGCCCACGACCGCTCCAGAGAGAAAGCCGCGCCCTCATCCCCGCGCCACAAAAAAGCAGGAAACGGGCGGCAAAAGCGCGGCGAGACGTCACGGGAACAGAGACGGTCTCCGAGCCGAGGAGCCGCAAGCAGCGCTTCCGGGCTTCGCCCGCGGGACCCCGCGCCCCGCCCGCCTGCCGCGCGCCCCGCCGCCCGCTCTCCGCCCCGCGAAAGCCCAGGCGCGTCCTACAGCGGCGACTCGGCGGCCGCGGCACAGCCCGGAAATCCCCAGGCCACTGGTTCGCCTGCACCCTTTGGGGAAATCCCGCACGGCTCCGCAAGCAAGAGGCGAAAACAGCACACGGAAACCCCGTCAAACTGAAACCGCTGTGCGGCTGGCTGGGCGCCGGCGCTCGCCCCGAGCGGACACACGACCGTCTCGCGCTCCGCAGCTCCTGTGCGTCTGGACGAACCATAGAGATCACTTAAGGAGGGAGGCTGGCGCGCTACTCCCACCACGTGACCGCGCACCGGGCCGCCCCCGAGCCGCCATCTTACATCCGGGAGAAAGGCGGCGTCCCGCTCCCGCCTCAGCAAGCTCCGACGCGCCTCTAGGAATCAGCCCCCCAAAGGACGCCCCCGACTCCACGTCACCGCAGTGCCGAGGCCGCGGGCCCGGCCCCCCAAGTCTCTCAGTGGACGCCAGGGAGCCCCGGTATTCTCCTGGTCTTTGCCCGCAAAGAAGATGGCGGCGCGTACCATCGCCGAAGTGGACACGTTGTACTTTGGCCTCGTTTAAAGTTTCCGGCACCTCCTCTCCTACTCGGCAAGGACACAGCCCTGTTGTGCTCCACCCCCGCGGCGTCGCCCCGGTGCTACATTCCGCAGAAAATAGGCGGGAAAGCCGCCGTGCAACTCACCGTAATGCGCAGGCTCCGGGACTTGTGCGCCCCCCGTCCTTTTCCCGGCCAAGTTTGAGCGAAGGCGCCTTTTTGGAAGCCTAGTTTGCTCCGGGCCCAAACAACTTTACTTTTCTTTGCTTCCCATTTAGTTTGTTTTTTTTTTTTAATGGGACGTTAACATTAACGAAAAAAAGTTACTAGGACTTGCCAGATAAAATATAGGACGCTCAGTTCAACTGTAATTTCAGATACTTTTTGAAAGCATAAATGTATGCCCCATGTGTGCTAAAGATAGGATTCGAAATTCAAATTCATATGGACATCCTCTATATTTACTAAATCTAGCAGTCCTGTTAGTCATGAAGCTCCTGAAAATCCAGACTACATATAGCAAAAGTGAGGAATGGAGGGAAATGAAAAATATCTTTAGCTGCAATTTGGGACTTTGTCTGCACTTTGATCCTTTCATGCAACTAGAAGGCTATGAGCCTGTGCCAAGTTTTATCGGCAATGCGCAGGGAACATTTATCCATAAAGTAGTTTTGGAAAAAAAAAATTTTTGTCCTTAGAACAGCAGTGTAATTTTGAACAGCAGCTTCTGAGGCCAATAGTCATTGCAAATTTATTGTGTCTAACCAAATGGTATGTAGATGAGTGACCTAATTCTTTGAAGTACACGTTTTCAAATTAAAAAGTAACTTGCTTGGCATGTTTTCGGAACATTTGTATGTGCGTATTCGCAAAATAAAGTATATTTGAATATGTGTACTGACATGTTACACTAATTTTTTTTTGTACTCGAAATCGAACTCAAGACCTTACACTTGCTAGACACTAGGGTGCAGAGCTATAGCTCCAGCTGTTAGGCTAATCTTGAGCATTTTAAATAAGTGCTAATGGTACTTTTGCCCGGGATATCAAATCTGAACTATTTCCAGTTAATATTTATGTGCATGTGTAACCAGTTTGCAGTTATGTGCATGTGTAACCAGTTTGCAGTTTACCTGACAAAGCACAAAGTTCACTGTCACGTTTACTATTATTACAGGGCCACTATATTCACTGCATACTGACTGCTAATTCACTACACAGTGAATCACATTATCCTTTCCAAAGCAAATTCACTTGTAATGGCAAAGACTTTTAAACAGCTATTAAACAGTCGTTTGGCCCAAAGTATAGATTTGCTAGAGTAATAAAATTTCCAACTTTGAGTAAAGCCACTGTACTACATCAGATTATTTCCACAACTGTTTTTGACAGTGCTAACACCACTCTACTCAATCCATATATAATGTGCTGTCCATGATTAACTCTTTTTTCCTATCTGTAATACCCAGAATCTAGGTGTCTTTCAAATACGACCACTCCCAGCTAATCCTTTAACGTTACCTTTGCAGGAAAATGGCAACAGCTTTTTAGTTTCTACCTGGATTTCCCATACTCTATCTTGCATATTACTGCAAGTTTATCTTCCTTACTTTCATTTTTTATTAAAAATAAGCATTCAAGCTATTCTACTTGGCTTTCAAAGAATCTCATGATTGGCCCTCAATCCCTCATGGCCATTTTGCTTCACGTAACACCAAAAAACACTGTTTATTCATATTTCAGATACAGGTTATCTTTGCCTAAAATACACTCTAATACCCTTTAGCTTCATTCAAAATTTACCTAGCCACTAAGGTTCATTTTAAGTTGTCTCCACCAGTGAGCCTTTTTACTACTTTTCCTTCTGAATGTTAACAAAAACATTAACCTGAACCACAGATAATTAAGCAAAGGCTCTATGTTATGATCTGGTATTAATCTGTACTTGTCTTTCACTGTACTTTGTACACTTGTTAAAGATCTGTGTTCCTTGAAAAACTAAATTTCTAAGGGCTCAATGCCTTACACAATACAAGTACTAAAATACACTTAATGGCACATTAGTACTTGATTATACAGTCTTACAATTCAGTATTTTAGATATTGTTGACCTCAAGTAGTTGTAACAAGCACCTGTGAGTTGCTAGTGAGTTCTATAACACTGTTTTTGAGGACACACTAGATTCTTAATACTTGGTAGTTGTCCAGTAAAAGGCAAGAACTGTTCTCTATTATGGGAAAATCAGTTTTCTGTCCATTTCTTGAATTGCATGTGCCAAGTGTGTTTTGTTCATGTTACTAAAACTTACCATATTCTAAGTATAATGCGTATAACACCTTTTTAATTCTAAAAATCAACTCTGTAAAGCCCATTGGCAACTACATATAACAGTAGTAAGAAAGCCAAAAAGATTGATTAACTTGCTCTGGTTACATATTTAGTACATTAACAGAACTGGGATTTGAAGTTTGTTTTTTTTTTTTAAAGTATAACTTTACTCCTGTTTTTAAATTAAATTAAATTAAATTAAATTAAATTTTATTTTATTTTATTTTTTGGTACCAGGGATTGAACTCATGACCTCACACTTACCAGGCAAGTGCTTGAGCCAACTGAGCTAACTCTCCAGCCCTATGGGATTTGAAGTTTTAAAAGTCTGGCCCAAACTGTCATCTCTCACCCACTGTGTTATTGCTTATATACCACAGGCTCTTTAAAAAAAATAGCAAATTAGATGTGTTTTAAACATAAAATATTTTAAACTTGAATAATAAAAATTCAAGACAGCTCATATGGTGGTCATAGTTACTAAACAAATCTTTTTTCCCAGTATTGGAAGTTTTTTATAATATTCAAGTGTGTTGTCCCAATTGCTCATTCATAGATAAACTATCTTAAAAGTATTTTCAATTTATTTTAGTAAGGGTTGGGTTTTAATGGGGTAGAAATAATTTTTTTAAAAAAAACATGAAACTATCATAGTAGAACCACATCTGAAGCAATACATGGTGGATGACCAAGATTTTAGGTGTGTGATTCTAACCTCTGACTTCTGTCTTATGACAGCTTTCTTACAAAATTGTGAGAATGAAAAAGAGTAATATAGGTCAAAGAGTAATATATGTAAAACCCTGGCCTACAAATACTAGGTACTCCAGAAACAGTTATTCAGATTAGGAATTAAACATGCTCAAGTCCCTACGAGCAATGTAATCATTACACATTGTATTTATAAAGCGATCCAAGGAATGTAGGGAGAGGGAAGGAGGGGAGGGGAAGGGAATTTAAAAAAAAGAATTAGCATATGTCATGTGTATTTAGAAATTCCCCATGGTGAATATAATCATGTGTTACAAACATGCATCAATAAAAAAATTTTTTAAAAAATAAATTCTATTCCAAGATGAAAAAAAATTAGGAATTACAAAAATTACTATATAATACACACTCAAGTAACAGGAATTTTTGTTTTATGCTTCTATTATACTTTGCAAAAAAGGAATTGACTGGTTGATTAAGATATGTTCTATGTTGCCCAGGCTAGTGTCAAATTCCTGGGTGCAAGTGAGCGTCCTCTCTCAGTCTCCTGAACAGCTGGGAGTACAAGTGCATGATTTAAAAAAAAATGTTCAAACAAATTTTGAGAGGTGGAGGGATGGTCTGGCATTCATATAGATAGGCAGTCTCAAAACATCATCAAATTAAAGAAAAAAAGAATGCTCTTAAAAGGCACATCATATACTTAGCACATGTGAGGCCCTAGATTTAATCTCCATAATCTCCAAAAAGCCTAATCTACATTTTTACTTGATCTGGAATTTTTACTCAAAGTCCCAAGTATACTTTCTTTTCAAACTAACTGTACTGAGATATTTTATGCCTTTTTGTGTATCTTCTACTTTCTTCAGTTTATATATTAACAGTCTTAACAAAGTTCTCAAAAATATTTGTCTTTGTTCTTTTTTTCCTCCAAACTAACCATATCTATAAGCCATCTTAAACATACTTGCTACATATAAAGTCTTTAAACAGAGTCAGGTGATATAGGGTGTCAGTGTTTCAAATCTAATGGAGGTGAGAAATAAGTATATTAAAAATTAGTTATTGATCGTATCTGAAGGGAAATTATAAAAGCGATTTCAACTTTGAGTTAAAGTAAGAAAACTAGTAATGCAGGAACATAATTAAAACCTAGAATCATGCTTAGCGCTAACTATAAAGTGAATTAAAGTTGTATACAATTACAGTTATTACTATGCAGCTTTTGTGAAAAATTTTAGACTAAAAAAAAATTTGAGTTTGAGACCAAGAGACTCTCATGATTATAATACATAACTGATACATCTCAACAACATAAAAATTGTAAGGAGAAAATATAACAACAGTGTTACTACTTTCAAGAACTGTGTTGGGAGCTAAAAAGAATCTCACAAAATTAGATAAATATATCCAGTCTGACATAAACACCATATGGCAACTGCCTTAAAAGACAGGAGCTGTATGTTATGTGTTAAAATTATGACACAGAGGTAGTAAACGCTAGAAAGCAAGCAAAATTTGCACAGTTTGGTTTAAAGCTTAGTATTTTATTTTATTTTTCTAGATGAAAAGAATTAAGTGTGCAATATTATAGCTTTGGATTTTTTTTCCTTTCTAGTAAAACTTCACAGAAATAAATACTTTTTATTATCTGTAATGGTTTTTCAAATAATGGCATAGCACTATTGATTTTAGTTTAAAATAAAACTTAATGAAACTATATTTGCAGCAACTGTAAATTCAATAATTTTCTTTCTTACCTGAGAGACTAGAATTAATCCCTTAGTATAATTAGGAATGTTTCAGTTGATCTCTGTGTCACCATAAGCAACAAGGACATGGAAACCAAATATATTCTAGAAACACTTAGAAATAAGAATTATAACAGTCTAGATCTTCCATCAAAATCACTGTTTTGCAACAGAAAAATAGCAATAAATGGCAGGGGTAATATGCTACCTCAAGTAGTTTTTGAAAGTAGGCAGTGAAAATACTACAATAATATTTACATAACATAAATCTAAAATAGTTTAAAGCACTTGTTTCCAGAATCAAAAGAACCCACCTTCACAGATTAAAAAAAAAAAAAATCACAAAACACAAAAATTCATGTACTTTAGATTTTACATTACATGAATTCATGTAATTTAGATTTTCTCTTTTGAGAAAAGTGGCATCATCTCTCCATCAACATCATAGCAAAGACACGACTGTTCCAAGTTTAGCTGTTGAATCTATCATATTTATAGCAATCCCATTTTGTGAGCATCTTGGTTGCTGACTCCTGTGGATTCAGAAAGATAGTAGGAGCTACAGTCACAAATTACTTCAACTTGTTCCACTATTTTGAAATGGCAAGGGAATTTCACCTTTGCAAAAAGGCAATAGTGTCAAACGTGGAAGGTATTTCCAAAATCTCATATAATAGGAAGGCAGTCAGCAGTGGTTCTACCATGATCGGCTCTGCTTCTCAAGATCAACGAGTAGGTGAAAACAGAAAAAGGATTAAATGAGAAGAAGCAGAGAAGGGAAGAGGAAAAATGAGAAACTAAGAAAGTAAACATATAATTAAAAAAAAATTAACAGCAGGAAAAAAGTGATGGCCAAGAAAAAGGAAGACAAATAGTCAAAATCTCTCTTAGGGTACAGAAACAAACTTACCAAATAACCTGAATAATTATACTAACAATGTCATTTTCAAATCAATTCCAAACTCAAATTATGCATTCCTCCTCTAAAGAATTAGTAATCATCTCTGTTTTAGAAATAAACAGAGGCTTTGAAAACCGAACATGCTTAAAGTTAAAAGGCAGAATATTGGTTTGTCATTGCTTTACAATTAGCCAAGATTACTGCAAGTAGTCATATTCACAAAACGACGTACCATGCTCTTAAAAAACAACACTGTTAGTACATTCAAAAATCACAGGATTTATAAGAAATTCATCTAACTCTTGTAGGTGGTCTGTATATAAGTCAGGACACAAATACATTAGCTTTCTTTCCCACACTATAAAAAATTTTCATTCAAAATGAAAGCACCACTTTACTTTCCAGAGGTATAAAAATTTTAATTCAAATGATTATGAAGTATTAAAAACTAGCCCCCATATATAAGCTAGTAACACACTGTATTGTATGAACCCCTGTTCTTCTCATGAATGGCAATTTTAAAAAGGTAAAATCCACTCTCATAATGTAGATAAATACAACTCATCAATACTAAGCCTAGTAAAAGGTAGTACTTTATACAAGATAAGCATATGTGTCAAAACTGCCAAATATAAGTGGAAATCTAAGGAATGTATTAGGCTGCTGGCAATGCTTTCAAAGAACCATTTTTGTCCACATCTGTAGTAGTTTTCTATAAAAAACAATAATCCACAATATTCTAAGCCTAAACATTTTGATCCATTCTTGAGCTTTTAAACTACTAGTTAACTGCAGACAGGATGCTTCCTGAAAGTGTTCTGCCTTGGCTAAACAAACTTCATCTATAGCAGTCTCCTAAGGATTTAGTTGTCCATCTAAATTACTCTACACCTAGAGAAGATATATTCATTCAATCATTATACAATAGCTACATAATCCTTAATATGAATATAATAATCACTTAACTAATGGGGAATACTTTCACGTTGTTTTCTAGAACACTTCAATAATTAATGCTACTTATTCGGTTTCTTAACTGACCTTTTGACCAAAGATTACCTGGAACTAGTGATGCCAAATTGTGACAATGAACAAAATACTCTTCAGATTACATCAGAAAGGACAAATAGCGTAGTTGTTACTAGACTACTCTCTAAAATAAATGCTATTTTCCAAGATAAAATGTATACAGATAATTGCTCACATCTTCTAATGTTACATACCATTTAAAGAATTTGGTAAGAGTTGATTCAATGACCATAGAGAGGAAAAACAGGTGAAAAACAAAACAACTGTTAGCTATTAATGTAAAAATAATTTAAAAACAAAGCAAATGAAAAGCCACTGTAAGCTAGACTTTTCAGCACTTTCCTTTTGGCATTTAATGTCTACTAAATGTATACAGTAAAATTAATAAAGCTTTAAAACTAGTTATAAACAAATAATAAGATACTTAAAATGACCTTTTCTTTCCTGGTAGTAATAACACTATTGAAAACTAAAAAGTAATCTATGCAAGTTAACAACTAGTTTGGTACCTTTATAATGAACAGAATAAAAAGGCCCTTAATCATTGAAGTGTTGGCACATGTCTGTTGTCCAAAAACCTTTGAAGCATATATACCCTCAGTGATAAAAAGTGATCATGCCAAGCTTACTCTTCAATTTTTCTAATATGTGTACCCAAGGACACAATTGCTCCTGTTCAAGGACTAGTTATGGACTCAGTTGTACAGCAAAATGAACACACTTTTGAAAGCTCCTTTTTGGCCAGGGATTTAGCTCAGTGGCTTAAGCGCCTGCCTGGCAAGTGCAAGGTCGTGAGTTCGATCCCAGGTACCAAAAAAAAAAAAAAAAAAAAAGAAAGCTCCTTTTTTGAATCTCCCAGCATCTACTAATTTCACATAACATAGTTCTAATTAGTGAAGAACTCAACTCATACTAACAAAATCAGAGGAATATATCAACTTTCTAAGGAGAGGCATTTTTAGAAAACTCAGCCTAGAAGAACGCTTGATTCAAGGGCATATATTACCAGTAGTGGTTCCTGGGGAATTATGGAAGATATTCTGGGAAGAAAAGCCTGTCAATAATTGTACCATGGGGCAGCCTACTTACTTAATAAGACAGCTTGATTACACATTCATCACACTGATGTTTTGAAGTATAAGGCATGGTTCTGGTACTAAAAACAAATACAGTATTAGTTCAAAATATATAATGTATGTTGTATATCCTTGACTCATATTTAACTTTCACTGGAGAATAAGCATCCTAACTGCAATTAATCTCTTATTTCTCATGAATAGAAATATTATTACTTCATGTAAATTCACACCAATTGAAATAGTATTACAATTTTTGTTATTCTATTTCAATCCTTTATCATTGATATCTGTATTTTTCAAGTCCCAAATTTAACATATCCAAGTATAGAAAATACAATAAATAAACAACTTGAGTGATTTGTTACAACTATAAGGAGAATGTTATATATGAAGTGACATATTATACCTTAGTCTTAGGTGAAAATAATAAAGTAGAAATTCATTGATTCATGTAAATAAATATTATCTCAAAAAGGCATTACTGTATAGTTACAGATAATAACACAATTGCAATACCCACAAAACTGTAGCTCATTCATTACTCAATTTTAATAGCTTCTTATAATTTTATGATTATTCTGGAGAGGTTGAAATTTATAAATACTATTAAAATCAAAAGCCCTGTAGTACATTAAAATAATACCAGTGCCAGTACGATTTATGAAAAAAAATCAATCTTTTAAACATTTTCATGTCTCCACATAAGTGATTATGAAAATTTAACTGAGAAGAAAAATATAACAGCATAATCCATTACATAGAAAATATAGTGAGCTAGGTCAATGTCAGTTTTTATATAATACACTCAACAGCGCTTTTCTTCTCTACTCAAATAGGAAAGTGAAACAAAATTAGCATTTTACTTCATGGCAGCAGGCTTACTGCACTTATAAATGCTTGAGTATCTCCAAAAGTACACCTGTCACTTTTTTAAACACACACACACACACACACAAACACACACACACACACATTTTAGACTTGTGGGAGAGTGTAGTCATTTTTCTTCTTGAGAAGACATTATAAAATGAAGCACAGAAATCAACAAAACCTCACAGGTGAAATTTTAGGGCATCTGAAATCATCTTGTCAGGTTGTAAATCAAAGACAATGACAAATTCACAAGAAAAAAATCAGTAGAAATATAAAATATGAAAAGTCTTTAAAATTCAGACAGCAAATGTAAAAACAGACTTAAGCAAAAGCTTGAAGAAATATTTAAAGAAATGAGGTATGGAGTTAGTGCTACAATATATCTCAATGTATTAAATTAATAACCCATTTCAAAGTTATATTTCAAAAATCAGCAAATCATATACTATTTGCTGCTGTGTTCACATGACCTTTCTGGTCAAATGTTTAATGATTAGTGATAACACATTTAAAATAAGCATGAAGCTAACTGATTACATGGTAAGTTTACCTGCACATAAGAAAGCAAATTATAAGTAAAAACATAAGCAAACAATTTTGTATTAATAATAAATACAGCTTCAAGCATTTAACATTATCAACATTTTAAAAATTTAAACAATAAATGTAACTATTTTATACAGAACTGTAATATTTATTATACACACAGGTATATCAGTTCCCTTTGTTTAAGAAAGGCTGGTTGTAAATAATATGGAATGTTACAGTACCATCTTGCATAAAATTTCAGTACAACTTTGCACTTGAAAAAGGGTGCAAATATACCAGCCTAATCAATCTGAATTGAAATATCTTTTCTTTCGTTTTAAAAAGTACATCATTAACACATACACCACAAACTGTACATAAGCTCACTTTTGAATCACCAATTAAAGATACAGTAGCAGCTATGCCGTGGTATGAACTCTCCCTCCCACCAGCTCAACTCATTAAAGACTCACAGGGCTACTCATTCAGAGGCCTTTGTTGCTGTATACATTTATAATATGAATTACTGAACCCAGGTAATTACAATTTAATAGTGGCAGACAACAACTGCCAAGAATTTTTTGTAGTAAGAAATGTCCTTCTTACAGTAAACTCAGGAGCAATCTTAAGGATACTGTATCTTTCTTTCTTCAAATATTCAAATGCAGCTGGTTAAGATTCTCCATTTTGAACTTTGGATGCTGGTGGATGCATGAAATCCTTAAAAGGAACTAGTGCCTCTTTAAGTGCAGAGCAGACTTCCGAAGATGAGCAGGTGATGCATTCTACTAAAGTTGGGTATAAGGCAATTACTTGTGCCCAAGTATTCCCATCAACTGTAATGTAAGAATAAAAAAATTTCAAAATAGGATGGATTTAAACAGAAAAAATTATCCAATTAACATAAACACAATCAATGTTAAATGCAACGAAAGGAAAAAACTCTGAAACTTGCAGGTTGTACCATCTGCTATATTTTCTTTAAAAAAAAATCTTTGGGAGATTTCCTGCTGTATTTAATAAGGCACGGGAAAAAACATATGGTTGCTGTGCAGAGTTCTCAATACCAACAAATTTGCGAAGGTACATTTTAAATGATAATTTGTGAAAGCTTTGGAAGCTAATAAAGTAACTTACAATAATCTAAAACTTTGCTATTTTCAGTGTAGTTTCCAGAGACTATAGTGTACATTTCAAGAACAGTTAAAAAAATTTTTTTTATTCTGTTCTCTACTAAAAATGTAAATACTGCTATTTCTAGTAATGTCCTTGATAGTAACTTCAAATTGAAATTACCAAACATAGATGTAGTTACAGTCATACCTTGGCACTTATCTTCTTTGAAACTCATCAAATCTGGTATGCAATGCATTTGATGTGAAAATTTTGTTACAGTACTTTTCATTTGCTTTGTGTTTGAAGCTCAGGCTATAACCTGTCAAGGTCAATAGCCTTGTGACTCACTACCCTTTCCAGCCAAAACAACTCGCTTGGTACTTCTTGCTTCTGGTACTCAAGCCTCCCAGAACCAACTAAGATAAATACCAAGATATCACTGTATCTTTCTCTTATACTGTTTGCTAACTTTTAATGTAAATCACTAGATGTAGATTCTGGTGAAGAGAGACCAAGTCTGCCTTTCTTAACATTATCATGACCAATTAGTACAGCTGAAAGTTGTGTGCTGACTGGGTAAAAGTGTTACATCCCAGTCAGTTAATACTCTCCTTATACTGTGAGATCACATAATACATTTCTGTTTTCTGAGCACTCATACAATGAAATGTTTTTTGAGCACTCACATAATGACTTTATGGCACTTTGTGGGACGAGTCTCTAATGTGGAGGGAGTATAATACAGAAGCAAGAAGAAAATGTGCAATGAGTTTTGATTCTGTTTTTCACTCTCACTTATTGTGTGCCAACTATACAAAGTTCCTTCTGAAACAAGGGAGAGAGATGGTCAAGCCATTCATTTCCCTTTATTGAAACTTCTGTTGTAAAATGATTGAGTTTCTCAAACTAGCACTTCGTTTTTTACTTATTTTTTTAAAAGTTCTTGGTCAAGTAAGTGTGGCAGATGTTGCGTATCTCTCCCCTTTTGAGAACTAATAATTCACATGAATTTATAGAGTGCTTACGGTAAAAGGTCCAGGATTTCTAAAGTTAGTATGATTATAGAGTTTTTTCTACCTAATATCTAATTCCTTAGTTTGTATCTTAGAAAATCATGACCTGTTCATCAAACCTCTTTGGTCAAACAGGTACTTCCTCAGAGGAAGCTTAAGTCTTAAAAACCAGTGGTCTAGAAAGTTTAAATACCTTGCCCTTGCTGTCTTTTTGTTTTGTCCTGTTTTTTGTTTTTTCTTTTCCTTTTCCCTTTTCTCTTTTCTTTCTTTCTTTCTGTTTTTTTTTTTTTTTTGTTTTTTGAGACAGGCTCTCACTGTGTAGTGCGTAGTTCAGGCTGGCCTTAAAGTCACATAGATCCTCCTGCCTCAACCTCCGAGTGCTGGGATCACAGGTGTGTGCTGCCATGCTGGGTGCTCCAGCTGTCTTTTGTGAAACTTTTCATTAATCATTTAACACAAGGTTATACAGGTTGAAACTTATTTAAAATGTCTGCATGGAGAATTAGTAGAAAAACCAATTTTTCATTTATCATAGGAAAATGAAACACATGAAGATGACATTTGAAATAAAACTCATGGGAAGCTTTCACCTTCCTTTAATCAAAATATTTTTTAAAAGTCTACCATAAATTTCTGTAAGGACTTTATATTTGACTATCAAAAAAATGAAAGAGTTTATTAATCTATTGATAATGAAGTATCTCCATGAACTTCATTAAGTGAAAAAACAAGAAAAGAGGTTCAAAACAGTAGCTATGATATAGGCTATTATGTACATTTGTACATAAAACTGAAGGTACTGGAGTATATACTTTATGTGTACATAATAAACTTCTGTAGGGAAGCATGGATTAGTACAAATGGTTGTTTGTGGTAAGGTAAGAACTGGGCAGATATTGCATAGGGGAAAGACCATCTTAAAACTTTGTCCTATAAATCGATTTATTTAATTTTGGGGAGCACTGGGGACTGAACCCAGGGCCTTTACATCAGTCCTTCCTCTGCCATTTTGGGAGAATGGTATGGGACAAAGCCTTACTAAGTCATTAAATTGCCCAAGCTTAGTTTGAACTTGTAGTCTTTCTGCCTCAGCCTCCCAGACTTGTACCACCATACCTGGCTTCTATTTTTGGATTTATGTGTATACATACTATCTATTCCAATTTTTAAATAAATATCAAATAAAATGATGAAAACAAAATCCCCCCCATGTCAAAAATGCTTCTTTTTCCACTAAAAAACTTTAAAATTTTCTGCTAGCAAGGCCTATCTTTCTCTTCTTTCTTAATGAGGCTTATCTTACCTTTCTAATATAATATAACCATCATTTATAGTTTCATTCCATTTAAAATTTCACTTCTTATGATCAGAGGCAAATTCTAACTCTCTTAAACAGTTTTTAAGATTAATTTAGTTAGATCACCCATCATTACTACACTGCCCTATTCATAGCCCGATGGCTGTGTAAAGAATATCCCTTCCTTTTCCTCCCTTTATATGTATATGCGTATATTCTTGGCAACTGTCTAAAGATCACATGAAATAAGGCAGATTCTATGCATGTAATATTCTGGTTACATTTAGCACATCTCTGACAATAATAAAGAAAATATAATAATACAGCTTCAGGCATTTAACATTGGAATAAAGAATTTCCTGGTCTCTAGAAAATCAATGCATGGCTTTCCTTCACTGAAAAATCAATTAAAACACTGAAGAAAAAACTTTGGGATGGGTGGATGAATTCAGGACATTGCTGTAGATGCTTTCTTAAAATTTTTACTTTATCCTCCCCTTCTCCAGTCTTTTGGTTAGAGATATAAAAGTGGAACTCCCCTTAAGATTTAGTATAATATAAGGCCAGGCATGGTGGTACATGTCTGTAATCGCAGAACTGGGGAGGCTGAGGCAGGAGGATTGCCGTGAGTTCAAGGCCATTCTGGGCTACAAAGTGAATTCCAGGCTAGCATGAACTGTACAGTGAAACCTTGTCTTAAAAAGAGAAAAAAAAAAAACCCAAAAAACAAAAACCCTCACAAGATTTAGTATAATAACCTTTTTAGGTCAAAGAACCAGTAAGTGAATTCTGGTAGAAACTCATATCCTGCCATTAACTTATTAGTCAATTACTGAAAATTTCCTTTATTGGGGGGTATTAAACGTAATGTTGCCTGAGGATGGAAATGTAGGTCAATAGTAGAGTGCATGTCTAGCATGCATGAGGCCCTGTTTAGGTTTGAGCCCCAGCACCACAAAAACGTAAGCAAACCAACAAACAAAAACCCCAGGAAAACCAATAATGCTGCTTAAATTATTAGTCTGCTAAAAAAGTAAGCTCAGACTAGAATGTAAATCAACATACTTTAACATAGTCTTGCATTAAAAAAAAGTCAGCTGAATTTAGTAACACAACTGGTTTATATTCTGATACCAACTATTTGTCTTAGCTCCCTAACAAACTCTTAAAACCAATAGCTGGTCCAGCAAACCACACTGTGCGAAGCAATACTGTAGAGAATTCAAAATAGTACAAACGTTGCTCAGAAAGGCTCTCAAAATGCTTACAAGGTTAAGGGGAGCTGAATCATGTACATATCTAACTTCGATTAAAAATAGTGTTTCAAAACAAAGGTACAAATGAAAGTGCTATGAATTCACTGGAAAGAGCAATCATATTTAAGAGATTAACAACAAGGCTCAACAGTGGGGTGGTACTTGATCCAGGTGGATATAGGCAGTCAAAGAGAATAAATGAAAGGTTGGAAACACTTGGGAACTCTGAGAATTTTAATTTAGTGGCATAGGTAGAGTAAATGAAATGTAGTGGGAAATAACGCATGAACAGAATGGAGTCAGACTATAGTACTCAGCAGTTTGGTTGGAAATGGCAAATGAAAACAACTTTTTGTGTTTTGAGGGAATAAAGAGATGAAAGATCAAAGTCATACAGTAAAAAATTATTTCTGAAAATAATGCAAAGAATGGATTAAGTAGAAATGATCAAGAGAAAGGGAAAACAAATGAAAAGGAACTATAAAATTTTTAAGAAAACATCTAGAGCAATGCAAGTTATTTATATAACTTATATTTATAAAGTAAATCAGTGAAAGCAGATGAAAGCCTTCTCACCTGTTCCAAAAACAGTTACTGATCTTCCACATTCAAAATAATGAAACAGGGCTGGGGATATGGCTTAGTGACACAGTGCCTGTGTAGCAAGCGTGAGGTCCTCAGTTCAATTCCCAGCACAAAAAAATAATTATGCAATATGAATTGTCTGTGCAACATACTAAATTCAGGCCAATTTAGTTTCTTTCATAAGTTATCTAAACTGCTATTTAATTTCACTTAGTGACATGCTGGTAGAATTGATGTTCTGGCGTCATGAAAAGTGGAGAAAAGAAAGACTAAGGGCTTTTATGTTCCTAAAATTTAGCTATTTAACAGTAAAGCAAAAGTTTACTATGAGTAACCAGTTTTAGATGATACACTGTATTAAATATTGTTATTTTCTTATTTTGTTAAGAATTTCTTTAAGAACATAAATGTTACCAAATTTAGGATAACTGACTTTCTAAGCACTTACCATTCTCTGGCTGAGTTTTCTTAAGTGAATCAATGAGAGTGCTGACTGCTTTTAAAACAAATATGATTTCTGTTACTTGTTGCCTAAAAAGAAGGGAAACAATTCCTGTCAAGATTTTTAAATATGCCACGCATATTTTTTAAAAATAAGATTTGTACAAATAGATAACTTTGAAAAAATACTGAACATAATATAAAGTTAACATTTGCTTTAAATTCTCATAAAAGGAAAAAGCACTTCATAACTATTAAAATGACATATACATACATATACTTTAGGGTGCAAATCTGATTTACAATTATTCTTACCACAAATTACTGATTTAAAAGGAGAGGTGCAATCTACTCATGCAAATCTAAGTTTATTTATAAGATATTCTACATACTACTTAAAATTAAAATATTTATAAAATATAGTTTTAAAAGTTCTCTACAATTTTTTTAAACCTATTAGCACTAAAACAAATCTGCCAAAGAGTAAACAGAAACATTACAATTATGAACTGGCACACATTTTACCATGTTGTTTAAAGCACATTCAAAGTTGCAGTGATACTTATTTAATTTTCTAATACAACAAAAAATCATGTTAGAAATCAATCCTACATGGCACTATTTGGAGACATTAACAATGACAAATAAACTTGGAATAAAGGATCAACAAAAGTAAAACGTTAAACCTCTTCTGCTGCCTAGTTCCCTTTACTCCATTCTGAGTATGAATCTGTATTTCCATTCTATAGGGAGGAATTTTCTAATACTACGATGGAATACCATTTCAAGCCTTCTCTGTAACTATGGAAGTATAATATTGTAATGTAGTTTTTTAGAAAACAATTTAGTGATTCTGTACATAAGCTAACCCAATGTAACTGCACAAGACAAGTCTGCACAGGGCTCAAAATACTGAGAACAGAAAAAAAGGAAAGGATGTTTTCTGAAATCGAACAGTATGTTACAGTCTAATACATAAAACACTTCTTGAAGCAATTTTATTACTACATTTCCAAGTACACTTTAAGAATCAACTTTGATTAATCAATTGTTAGCCATATTCATAACTAAATTACTAACAACTATATTTGGAATGGGTTTTTTTTACATATAAATTGAAGAGGATAGTTGTAATTTATGTCCTAGAAATTCAACATATGCAGAATCCTAAAAAAAGTAAGAACAATTAATAAACATGGTAATTAAAAATTAAAAGCAACTATTATATGACTATTTTTGTTCATCAAATTAAGAAGAGATAAATGATAAACTGGCAAATCATTTAAAATGCTAAATAAACATGGAGGAAAGGGCATTCATACAATTTTTAAAATAAGTATTTAAATGTCTGTATTCTTTAACAGGTCCAGAAATTTATTATAAAGTAAATAAGAAAGTAAATAAAGATTTAGGGCAAGTGATTTGCCTTCCCAGTAAAGCCATATGAAACAGAAACCACAATGATTTAGCTCTTTCATGGTTGGTATCTTTGTCCCCTCATACTATGTTGTTTCATTTGTTTGATGAATTTTGGTCCATATCCTAGCTTTGATTAGCCTTGGTTTAGCACAAAGGCCTAGTATCCCTGCCATTGAAACAGCTTGGATAGATGAGAAGGATGTCAGTATGTATGGGTCCAAAGACTAAATTAAGTAGATTAGATAAAGAGAAAATCTAATATATGGCAAGCTGACAAAGAGAAGCCTAGAAATAATTACAAAACAACACATTCTTTGGCTATGACTTGTTTACTATTTTCATTGTAGAGAAATAACATCATGTAATCAGACAGATTCAAAATTCTTTATGTAGAAGTATGGTAGGCAATATATTCTGCAATTCAAAAATTTCAGGTTCAAAAAGGGTAATTTGGAACATGTATCATGTAGTACTTAAGCTCCTACGAGCT
The DNA here is from genome assembly GCA_004027295.1 of Dolichotis patagonum. NCBI lineage: Eukaryota > Metazoa > Chordata > Mammalia > Rodentia > Caviidae > Dolichotis > Dolichotis patagonum. The sequence continues at coordinate 43,644 of PVJX010003093.1, forward strand.
GAAAACCCATCCCATGATAAAACACATTAATGTATCTGCAGTGAGACCTATGAATATTTACACAGTCTGGGGTACATAAAATGACAATAAATAGCCTCAGATTAGTTTAGATCACTTATGAAGACACTGAGTTTTTAGACCTGTCTTTGTAACTAATAATTATATTAGTTTATTTCTTTCTTTAATAAAACAAAGTATATACCTTGGAAGAGGGCATTTACCACTTAATCTTTCATCCTCTACATAGCGATGTAGAACATCTTGAGACCGCTTTAAAAGCACCGAGAGTGCCATTCGTGAGATGTAGCCTTCTTGAGGTGTTGTGACCTTATTACTGAAGGAAAACTGAAGCAATGTTTCAAAACACATTTTAGAAAATTCTTCTCTCAAACGAATATCAATCTCTGCTTCTGTAAAATTAATTTGTGATGGTTAATAAAATGTAACAATTCTAGCAAACTAGGAATAGAAGGAAATTCTCAATCTGATGAAAGACATCTATGAACAACCTGTGGCATGCACATATGTATGCAAAAATTTCCCCCTCATAAGATCAAAAACGGGCAAGGCTGTCTACCCTCATCACTTCATCTCAACAGTTTTCTTTAGGTCAGACTTGCAATAACAGTATGTTTTTCTTTCTTTCCTGGCAACATCTTTTCGGGAACTTGACTTCTGCTCGAGTTCTCTAGTTGCACTATGTAGCCATAACACTAAAGTAGTCTAAGGCCATCACCCTGGGAATTGTTTGCATTCTCTCATATGTTAGATCTTCCCAGATCTCCTTCCTTCTGCTTTCTTGGGTTATCTTTTTTGTTATCTTGGAGCATATTCTGAAGTATTTTTCTAAGAAATAATTGATGCACAGTAAACTTTCTGAGACCTCTTATTTCTGCAAATGTTTATTTTACTGTGGTACCCCAAAAAAGTGGTATCACCCTGATTATCTAATCTAAACAATATTAGCACATTGTAACTCTCCTACTAGCCTGTTTTGAAACTGTTTTATTTTTATTTTCTCTTTTAAAAAAAAGTGGTATGTAGCAATATCACCATCACCAGTGCATTTGTTAAAAATGTGAGCTCTCAATGATCCATTTTAGTCTTCCTGAAGGAGAAGCTTTGGAGTATAGTTTGTCCTCCATTATATTGCTTGCTGAAATTTAAGGATTACTGGTTTATATTCATATTTGGCCAACAGTGTGTGTATGTCCAAAAATGCCTGTTTTTAAAAATTTGTAAATCTAAAATCACTGTTTAATGTCTTTAGCATCCAGCATTGTACTGAGAATTCTTATGCTATCTTGGAACTTTTGGGGGGTGAAATTTTTTATGATCTTCTCTTTATATTAGATATTTTGATATTTTATGATTATGTACCTTATTAAGCATCTTTTGTCATTCACTGTTCAGGGGACTAAGTGGCCATTTTTAATTTGCATTTTTAATTTCTTCAGTGTGTTTATTTGATAATGTCTTCTAGATTTTTTTTTTGTTCTTTCTGGAACACCAATTGTCAGATTTTGGAACATCGGCTTTAGCTTATTTCTCAGGCTTCATTTACTTACTTCTTTCTTCTCAAATTATCCATTTTTGTTTTTATACTACTTTCAAGATTATTTCCTAATATTTTATTCCAACTCTTCATTAAAATTATTTCAGCTATCATGTTTTTAGCGTTTCTGAATTCTCGTTCTATTGTTCCTTGTTTCATAACATTTTTTGTTTCATGAATACAAACATTTTTTCCCTTTTGATCTTTCTAATCATACTATGTTTTTACATTTTCTATGGTTCTGCATCTCATCTATTTTCTTCCCGCTTCTTTCAGTTGCTCTTCATTGTTCAGTCTTTCTCACATCTGAGAGCTTTGGCAGTCAGTTCCTACTTCAGAGTGGAGGTCCAAAATGTTTACTGGAAGCTCTGTGTTTATAGGTTGCTCTTCAATAGCAAGGAATAACTTTGTATGTATGTTGTTAACAAAAACTCCAAGACAAAGCTGAGAAAACATGTGCCTTACAGTGAGATCACTGGAAGAATGCCCATAAATCCTTTTTGTCTTGGTAAATCTAGTACTATAAACAGCATGGAATATTATTAGAAAATGGCCAGAAAAAATATACCCGAAACTCAACCCTCATTTACCTTAGGATATCTGTACCTAAGTCTTAATGTATATTTTATTAAAATTATCTAGGAAAAGTGTACATTCTTAATAAAAATTTGACTATATTAATATAAGTGGGCTTCAATTTTTTTCTCCTCTGAGATTCTCATGTTTGTTAAATTTACATGTTACTACGCTAATTTTTAAAATTGTCAGGACTAGGAAAACTAATTTGTGAAGTACTGTATATAGTAAGAGAGACATCTAGTGGCCAGCCTGTATACATTAATACTACTCTACAATAAGCAGCACTAAAACTAGCCGTGGTTCCACTAAATTCTGAGAACTGGCATGCATTGCACAGATTTACGGTCTTTAAATCATTTCAAAGAAAATTCAAATTATGATCCCACATATGATCCCATTTATAACTTGAAAACAGATTTATATAAAAGAAATAAAAAGACTGGGTGTGGTGGCACATGCCTACAATTCCAGCACTTGGGAGGCTGAGCCCACACTACAAAATGTGCTCAAGGCCACCATGAACTGTATAGTAAAACCCTGTCTCAATAAAACAAAACAAAACTCAAAAAGCAACCTATATATTAGCATTTAATTAAGGAAGACTTATATAATAAAAATAACTAATTTTTTAAAGTATGAATTTAGCCTTCATCCTTTAGAATGTGTACAATTTTTTCAACTATATGAAAGTACTTTGACCTTCTGTAATAGGGAAATACCTATCCTGACAGAAATATGTAGAAGTTCAAGAGATAATACTCTAGTATAATATTTCATACAGAGCAGCTATTCACTAAATGTTCCCTTGAAAAACGTTAAGGTATCTTATTTTTTCCCAATAGTCCTGAAAAGCTGGTATTAATAGTTTCATCTTAAAGACTGTAAAACTGACCCTTAAAAGAAGTTAACTAACATTCCAACAGCAGCGAATATCCCTATTTTTCCCCAAATTTATGACTTCCAATAATTTATGACTTCACAAAACTAGTAACTTGTCAGCCTGCATAACTTCATCAGATTCTGTAAGTGCTACGCAATACAATTAATTGGGACTGGCAAATAAATACTATACTCACAAGATATTCATATTTTTCCTTATAAAGCTTACTGTTCTATTTTTACACTCTTAAAAATTACTCTCCCCCCAAAATATTGCTTATTAACTACTTTAAAGATAATAATACACAATATATTCATCATTGTTAATTTCCTATAGTTATATCATTTTTATTTTTTCTCTTTAAAAAATTACCTTTCCAACGTGTACTGATCACAATCATAGGATTAAATATTTTACATCATCTTTGACAATACTTCAGTATCTCCTAACACCTAAAAAATGATTAAAATAATATACCTGTAAATGAAGAGGACTGAGAATGTATTGAGCCCTTGTTAAGCATTGTCATTATCTGACCAACAAATTCCTTAGGAATAAAATTGGCGTAAGGTAGTATCTCAGTGCTGATCAGCTGAACTACCTGAAAAAAAATAAAGGGAGTTGAGGGGTCAACCACAGTACATTTTTTTCTAGAAAGAGACTAGCTCAAATTACAATATCTAGTGCAAAATTAAAATTTTATTTTTACCAAAAAGTAATTATGGAATCCATCTTGGTAGAGGAACATGAGTATTATATATAGGATGACTACTAGTCTGTTTTCCTTCATCTCTCCTTTTACAAAATAGTCAACAGTATAACTGTTTACTGTGACACCATTTTGACATATATTTTGACACATAACTACAAATAGAGCTACAGAGAAAAACAGTACATAAAACTTAGCCATATTTGGGTACAATACCCCAAATTAAGATTTAATCACTTTTTACTGTCAGAAACTATGAATTATAAAGGAAATAAAAGCTACAATCACTTTTCTCAAACAGCTTTTCTTTCACTTAAACAGCTTACAATTACCTAATATTAAACTACAGATTTTTACCAACAGTTTATCTATAGTTTATTATTTTTCACTCTAGAAAAAGTTCACCCAAGTTTTTGCAAGGTAAATACTACACAAAAGGTAATATTTTGTATATATGTGATAATTTCTAGGCTTTTCAACCATATACTTTAAATGATTTTTTTTACTTGATTGACTCAGATGTTCCCCCATCTTAAAGTAAAAAAGACCCTAGACTCTACCACCAACAAAAAAACACATAGCTTAAAAAAAGAAAGACAGAAAGACAGACAGGAAGGAAGGAAGGAAAGAAGGAAGGGAGGGAGGGAGGGAGGGAGGGAGGGAGGAAGGTTAAAAAAGGGAGGAAGGTTAAAAAAGGAAGGAAGGAAGCAAGAAAAACTCACTTCCTTAAACTTCACTTATAATCCTCAACTTTTTTTTTGTCCAGCAATAGAACTCATGATCCTGCACTTGCCAGGCAGGCACTTGTGCCACTCTGCAATATCCCTGCCCACAATCCTCAACTATTAAAAACACTTTTTGCCTTAGGAGTTCAACAAGTTGAATATGTAGGTGATTAAAACTGAAGCAACTAGAGTAGTCTGAACTATATACTGACACCTGATTTGCCAAACTAGAAACTGAACTCTCAAATCTATGCTCACTGACTAAAGTGAACTAAATTGCTTTTTAAACAAACCCAAGTAAATATCCAGATAGCATGCACATAGTATAAGACTACAACTAAGGAAATCATTTTTACAATGTCAGTATCTAAAAATCAATCTTTTATCTGTGAGAGTTTCAATGTTTTTTAGATTCAATCTTATTACTTTACCTTATTTCAGCAATTTTATAATTTCAACATTTCTATATTTGGCTTTCACAAATGATCACAGGAAAATGTATTAAATAGCTTCCTCACCTCAACATCAATACTTTCATTTCTTTGAAACTCTTGAATAGAGAGATTATCTGGAGGTATGCTAAAAAATATAAACAAAATATTGTTGACTTTTAAAGAATAAATACTCTTTGGAGATGCAAATAAAGTATATAAACAGTACACAAATGATAAATTTTCCCCACCTAGGCTGGGAACTACAAACATAAAACTCCAACTACAAAAATGCTTGGTCCAATCTAAATTAAAAACCTGTAAAATTAAACTTCTTTCAGTATTATGAAATAAAAAAATAAGAAAAAGTAAAGATATTACATCAGCTACAATTATAGCAAAAATTGCCAATGTGATACTTGAATTCACTTATATTGCAATGACTTGAGAGACCTCAATTAAATTGCTAAATTATTTACTCAGAGCCATTGATCACTAATTTGTAATAACCACAATGTATTAAAGTTTTTTACAGTAACAATAGAGAATATCAACTTCACAAAGAAGACTTAGATTTTTTAAAACAAAATAATGTGCCAGCAAAAGCTGAAATCAATAGTTCTGTGAAAAACAAGATGGAGTCTAAATTCTGGTTCATAGAAATTAGTAAAACAGAAATCTGTAAAATAGTGAAATATTAATCATTTAAAAACTGAGAATAAAATAGTGGTGACTTTACAACAATGACAATGAAAGTTGAATAGCTACCCATTACAAGAGCTTTATGTGTATTAACCTCATAGGTTTCCACAGCAGTCACATGAAGCAAACTTAATTTTCTTGTAATCAACAGAAAACTGAAGCTTCAAATGGGTAACAAAATGCATAAGAACACTAAAACAAATGGCAACCTGACATGTGAGCCTATATTATTCTCTTATGTTGTAGAGGTAAAAATCACTAGTGCATCTGGGTTTAGTATAGTATCAGTTTTGTATCCAAGATTACGGAGGCACTGGACCGTGGTTTGCTTGATTTGGACACTTTGCACTCATTAAATATCTACCGAGTACCAACTACCTTGAAGCAGGTTTTATATCTAGTTCTTAAGATCTAATTGTGAACAAGCTAGACACAGTCCATGTGATATAGAATTTATATTCTGGTGTCCAAGACCTACTAACTTTATAATTTAGTAGTAAGAATTACAGGGAAAATTTCAAAACCTACTGGGGATGAAACTACAGGGTGTGCTCTACCACTGAACTGCACCCCCAGTTTGTTTTTGCTCGTTTTGGTACCAAGGATCAAACTCATGACCTCGCGCTTACCAGGCAAGCACTTGAGCTGTTGAGCTCCCCCAGTTTTTCAGATAGTCTGGCTCAGTTGACCACGCTGACCTTGACTGTAATGCTCCTGTCTCAGCCTCCTTTGTAGCTGAGATTAAAGGCATGTGCCACCTTGCCCAAACTTTAAAAAAATTTTTTTAAAATAATGATTCACGAACCAGGGATTTAGCTCAGCGGCATAAGCACCTGCCTGGCAAGCGTGAGGTTGCAAGTTTGATCCCCGGTACTGAAAAAAACAAAACAAAATAAAATAATGATTCATGAAACTTTAAGTGTTTTACAAGGCCCATTTACTGGCCATCTCCCTTATAATTTATAGGTAAATAATTTTAATCACCATTTTAAAAGTTTCAATCAGTGTTTTTTGTTATGCTTTAGTAAGGATACTAACTTAATTAAATAATCATTAGTTTGGGTTCTGGTATCAGGATACTCAATTTATACAAAACAATTTCTTGATTTTATCTATTGTTGGAATTAAGAGTAAACTTTTCAGTTTTTAGTTTTGTGTGCTGCTGTATTATTTCTTGATATTTTAACAACCCAGCTCAGTATTTCTGATATATGATACAAGTAGCATTACTATTATTAGAGTGTTTCTAATAAAGTCTTGGTTTGTTTGTTCTGTGTTGGTTGTCAGCCCATCATTAATTAACCTCTATCATCACAATTTTTTAGTATCACTAAACACATCCTTTCACTGTATCTTAGAGTTAAACATGACTTTTATCTCTCAAGATGCAGCACCCCTTGGTTTCATCCCCAGTACTCCAAACAAACAAATAAAGAACATTAAAAAATCAGTTTTCTTTGTATGGTACCTTAAAATTTTTTGTAACTGAGACAATTCACATCCTACAAAATCCACCATTAAAAGTGTATGATTTAGCAATTCTGGCATATACATGAAGTTATACAACCATCACCATTTTAATTCCACAATATTTCATTACTCCCAAAAGAAACTGTACCCATTAGCAGTTTCCCCTCCCCTGCCCCGTTTTTCCCCACCTTTGAGAACTAATGGTCTATTTTCTCCTTTTGAGGAGTTGCCTATTTTGGATATATCATATAAATTAGATCATACGATAGTAGTCTTTTGTGTCTAATTTCTTCTACTTCACATGTTTTGAGAGTTAATCCAATGTTGTAACATGCTTCAGTACTTCAGTTCTTTTTATGCTGAAGAGTGCACTGTATGTATGTATGGATATATATAAATATAGCCCATATTTAATTTAGTCACTAATCAGCTGACATTTGGGTTATTTTTCTTTTTAGTGATTATGAGTAATACTGCTATGAACACTGACATACAAGTTTATCATGTGAACATGTGCTTTCAGTTCTTTCAAATGGTACTTTGTGACTTTTTTTTTAAGAGACAGATAGGGTCTTGCTGTATTTCCAAAGCTGGTACCGAACTACTCTTGCCTCATTCACCCAATATTGCGGTTGAGAATACTGGTGGACAACAATGTGCCTGGCTTAGTATGATTTTTTAGTATATCTGCTGTAGAAGTAAGCATAGTACTCAATGATTTTTAATGTACCATCCACAGGGCATAAGTTACACAGTGTCCATTAGCACACCATGTCTCCTGTAGGACAAGTGCCATGCTTTGGTATTTGAAGTTTGGCTAGATAAATTTCTAAATAGACCTCACGTGTCTACTAGATTATAGCTCTCCTGCTTTCCAATTTTGTGCTTTTTTTCTTGAACTATTTACTTACAACAGCAATGATGTTCAAAGTCATTCTTTTCTTCTAGTTGATTCTGACTTTATCTGTATTGTCTTTATTATTATATTCCCTTGCCAATGCAACTTTGGAAAGTATCACAGAAAAATATACAGTGATTTCTAGGGTCTTAGGATAAGTATGAATTAAATCTTAAAGGATTTAAGAATGTACCAATATAAAAAAAATGCTGATTTTCTAAGTTTTTTTCCTCTTGTAGAGCCAAATGGGCCTCAGATTTTTAAAAATCATCTTACCTTCATTAAATTAAAAAATCAGTTACTTAATTATGATAGGTTATATGATCTTATAGATAAGATTCCTGCCTCAAAAACAGAAACACTGAAAACAACAACGAACTCCACTGCTCATGAATAATGGGCTCAGTGAATAAATGCCTAAACTGTTAAATCTGCATAGAAGTTAGTAATCTTATTAATTACTTTGTTTAATGAATCAAGATAAAAACTGTTTTCAGAGCAAACTGTAAATACAATGTGCTACTTCTTGAAAGACTTATTTTTTAAAAGTAATAAGCTCACCTTTTAGTAAAGAGAAAGTCTTCAAAAGTGTTGGCTAGTTCTGGCCACATACTATCAAATTTTCCAGAAGAAGCATGCTGCCGAGCAACAGGGAGACCAATAGAAAGAACTTTGAGGAGAGAAGATACTGCTAGTTTCCATGTGCTTTCAGAAGGGCAGGAATACTTCAAACTGAGAGGAACCCTAAGAGTCTGAAAATAAAGATGGTTTAAAACAAATACTAATTAAAGACAACTTTACTGTAAAGCGAAATGCTAAACCAGAGAGAAAAAGTAATAGCATAAGCATTTTCATTGCGAAAGGGTGCTATTTTCTAGAGTGATTCTCAGACATGGCCCTTAAATCCTGCTTTCTAGAAACACATACATACATACATACCTTGATTGATTGATTGGATGCCAGGAATTAAATTCAGGGCCTTGCATATGCTAAGCACACGCTTTACCGATGAGCTATACACCCAACTATAAGAGATATGCTATTAAATTCTTACTCCGTCTTTTTTTTTTTTTTTTGTGCCGGGGATTGAACTCATGACCTCACTTACCAGGCAAGCGCTTGAGCTGCTGAGCTAAATCCCCAGCTACTCCATCTTTGAAACAGTAAGTCTGAATAAATAACTCTTTTGAAACTCATTTTTTTTCATCACAAAAATAAGGGTATTTCCTAAAAGGTTAAGGATAAAAGTAGGAAACTTGGAATTTTACAGCTTATTAGACATACTCCATTATCCTGAGACCTCCTTAAATGGAGCTTCTCAACATTTCTTGAAAACAACATGATTTTTTTTTTTTTTTTTTTTTGGTACCAGCGATGGAACTCACGACTCTGTGCTTACCAGGCAAGTGCTTAAGCCACTGAGCTGAATACCTAGACCATTCCATGATCTTTTATACTGCTTAATTCATCTATAATGCCTCTTTCTCCCTTCTAACATGGCAAACTTGTACTCCTGAAACAGTTACTTATATTTTTCCCCCAAATTCCTTTAGCAGTTCAATAACGTTTTTTGTCTGCAGTGAAGAACTAACATTTTATTCAGCACTGGCTACTAGGCAAGGCAAGCACCATTAAGTAAATATTCAGTGTATTCTCTTTATTATAGTTAAGACATAAATGTTATCACTATTATTATTTCTTCTCAGATAAGAAACACTCTCAAACAAGTCCATTAACTCAAAATTACAGAGCAGCAGGTAAACAGTGCGGCACTATTCTAAGTCAGGTTCACCTGTATGAAAAGCTATCGCCACTCTGGTCTTTGCCTAGCACTCACCATACTATATTATTTGTTTGCCTTTCTCTCTTCTCTTTTTGAACTATTAAAGATAAAAATTATCTTATTCATTTTCTAATTCCTAGTATTTAGTTCGTGTCTAGTAATAGAGATGCCTAAAAATATATTCAATAAATGAAGGGCAAAGGGCAAATTTTGGTAAGGTGTGTGGTGAGGGGAAAAAAGAAGTATCTCACAACTCAAAGATTTTTAAGGCAGAAGCACTACCATTCTATAGAGGAGAAGAAGAACTAGAAAAGGATTTTAGATATTAAGATTTGAAACTTGCGAAAGCAGTTTCTATGGAGCAACGAGGACATAAGCCAGCATGCAGTAAGTTAACAATGAATGGTGGCTCAGTGAACCATAAACTGTTTAATGGAACTTAGAAATAAAGGAAAGCTGAAAAAGGATGGTAATTTGAGCATAAAATAGAGCTCAGAGAAAATTCTTTGTAGCATAAAGTATAAAATGCTAAAAAAAATCAAACAATCACCAATAAAGAAAGAGAAGATGAAGGAGGAATATATATAAACAGGACAAATTTTGGAACAGAGAAAGGCCCTCTCCCTGTAGGAAAAAACTCATCTTAGCTTTTATTTACTTAGTAAACAGAAGGTTTATCCACATGCTAGAGGAAGAGTAAAGTTAGAAACAGGATCCTCACTGCCTTACTAGTAAAATTTAAGAAATACAATAAATCTACTGCACTTTTTAAAAAGTATTCTTCATCAGAAAGACCTAAGAGTTTAAAAAAACAGCTTGGTAAATATAATTCATGAATATTGAAGAAAGTCACTATAAATAATAATATAAATATTTCCTGCTTATTTCAAAATAATCATATATCACCTATAGAACAATTTCAATAATACTGTCATCATCAAATAAAAAATGTAGAAATGAAAAAAAAAGATACCTTAATAATATTCTGGAGAACTTTCTCATTCACCACTGCTTTGTGACAGGCTGTTTTTTGGTATAAATCCACAACTACTTCTAAAGACTTTTCAGCAAATGGTACATAATTCAAGGCTACCCATTCTGCCTAGAAAGTAATATTTTTACATGGAGTTAAAGATAAATGGGATTAAATGAAATCATTGTTTTCAAAGAGAAAGTTTCTTTGTCCAGGCCTTGGTTTTAGGTCAGCTTATATCACATGCAAGGTTTTCAAATATCTCTTCATGAAAAATATTTTTCATCCAGGCAAAAATTAAAAATTATCAGAAAAAGAATATATAGAGCATTCTATGAAGAACTGGGAAAGATGTATTTTATTTGTTGCCAATAGATTAGGACAATTTTAGGAAATTTAACTCACCGGTGCAAATAGTTGGATCTATTGTGATTCCATTGTGTTGCAAGACAAATAGAATGAGAAAAGTTAATACATATTGAAACTACTTTTTGGATTATATAAAATTATAATTTTTATGTTGAGTGAACGAAATAAGCATGTGTACACATTCAGAATTTTACTTTTCCTCTAAGCCAAAATGAAGTTAAAATTTGCCTACTATGGCTACAAAAATATTTTATGTAAAATCCAACTACATTTCACACCAGCAGTGCACAACTTCATTCAATACATTCAATACATTCTTTATCTTGCATTGTAGATACATATTTTAGGTAAACTCAGGCTTACGGATTTAAAAGCCATTTTGTAGTGGGGATCGGGAAAAAGATACAAAGAAACCTAATGTTTTTTAAGAACTATGTTCTCAAAACATAGGCCAAACTTTCTGAAGGACCACTTGGGAGAGGAAAGTCACAAACAAGAGACAAGGAACACAGAAATGATTTCCCAAATGTATTTTTGCTAGGCTTAAACTCTTAAACAGATGCCTATAAACTTATGTGTGAATACATTATCTTTTTGAGAGAATCAACTCCTATCTTAAGTGAAACTATTTATGAATTAAGAAATCTTAGAGAATAAATATAATTTATACTAAGTTACCTGATTGTATTTTGCATTTGCTATGTGCTTTGTTTCTAGCTGTCCATACTGTGGAGGTTTACAAGAAAATTCTACAAATGCCAACAACTGATCAAATATAGCCGGATACATTATCTGCATGTTTTCTGGTCCCACGCAGATGGCCTATAAAAGCAAAATAGAAACATTAGAATGCATAATTGGAACTTCAGTAAACTCTTTACTGTGTATGCACCCAAGTAAAAGCCGTACTATTTTGGGTATTCCTTTTTTATATACCTTATAGGACATTTAAATTGTCTAAAACTATGGTTGAATAAAGTGTATCCTAAAAGTGTTAACTAATGACCCCATAACCCAATCCCCAGAATCTGTAAATAAGTAACCTTTCATGGGAGAAGAAAGCATGCAGTTGTGATTAGACTAAGGATCTAGAGCTGGGAAGATGGAATTGGATCAGCTAGGTGGGCTCTATATAACTGTAAGTCTCCTTATCAGGAGGAGGCAAGAAAATGAGAGCCAGAAAAGGGAGATGCAAAGACAGAAGCAACAACATGAGTGATGTGCTTTGAAGACAGTGGAAGACATCATGAGCCGAAGAATGCAGTCATTCTCCACAAACGAGAAGGCCAAGAAACGTAACTCTTCTTGTGAGCTTCCAGAAGGAACACAGCCCTCTGATATTTCATTTATTATCGCCTTAAGACTCATTTCAGACTTCTGATCTTTATAACTGTTAAGACAATAAATTTGCTATTTTTTTAAAAATGCTTCTTACTAAAGTGTGATTTGTTCCAGAGGGGCAAGCACTTAAAGAGACCAAGGCAATCCTGAGGCGCCACACTCAGCTCATTTGTTCACTAACACAGCCACCTGACCATTACGAATGCTGCACTGACACTGGCTTCTAGCTAAATGATGCCAGTTCACTAAAATGAGAACTGACTTCTGCACCATGCATCATCCATAGGTATTAACAAATATTCACGTGCCTTATAACTAGCAAAACAAGTCATCTATGAAAATGTTTCTAAAAGAAATTACAGATTAACAGGCTGTGTGCACTTACTTAATCTGACATTTCTGAATGTATATATGTATTTGATTTAAAACAGGTAAAATGAGGGGCTGGGGGTTTAGCTCAGTGGCGTAAGGGCCTGCTTGGCAAACGAGAGGTCGTGAGTTTGATCCCCGGCACCGAAAATAAATAAATACATAAATAAAATAAAACAGGTAAAATGATTTAATGTAAATTGATAAAATAATACTTTAGTACCTTAAATTATTTCACGGAAGAATAAAATGCATATCTGGACACTGTAGATTTCAATTATATTAAAGTACTCAAAATACATCTTATTTGCTTATATATATACTTTTAAATTGTATTAGTACATGTTTGCAGCACATGCAGTTTAGATTCATATTATTTTTTCTAGCCACAAATATGCTTTCTCCTGTCACTCTTTCATATTTTCTTATTGTAACGATTTTCTCTGTGGCAAAAATATTTACGGTCATCAAAATAAAAAACAAAATAATCTACCCTTAAGTGGGTATTTTGACCCACATGTGGTGATACACGCCTATAATCCCAGCACTGGAACCTGAGGCAGGAGGAAAGCCACAAATATGAGGCCAGCCTGGGATAAACAGTGAGTTCAAGGGGACTACATAGTGAGATCCTGTCTGAAAAAAAAGATGCATTATTTTGCGTATATTCTCAAATAATGAAATCAAAACACAAAATTCAAAGCATTCATTTCTTTGTGTTTTTATGATACTGAGCCTTGCACATGCTAGAAAAGTACTTACAATATTTAAAGTATTTCAGTTATAAAATTTATATTTTTATGCATCTATTTCATTTTTTCAATTTAGCAGATAAAGGATTAGTGTTATTTTTGCCTCACAGATGCAGCACGTATTTGTGACTAAAGTTTCAGATAAAACTGCATTGACATATAAATGTAGATTAGCTAGTACAATCTGTACATAGGTATGGCTACAATATAAAAAAGTATAATAAAGATAGCTACCACTAACTTTCAATATTTGATTATTTTACTCAGAAAGAGTGAACAGAAAACTTGAATAAAGTTTATACAGCCTAAAAAGTTCTCTACTGACTGCTTCTAATGGTTCTACTTTCTTGTTAATTAACATCTTGTTATTTCTCAACTCTTAGAAGTAAACTAGTAGGAATTATTGTGGAAAAGAGACCAAATTATCCTAAGTATTAAAATTTTTGATGACGTAGAAAGATCATATGCCTACTTGAGAAAACTAAATATCACAGTTTCTTTGGAGGTATCTTAGTAATTTTGAGCATCCATTTCTATTTCAATAATCCTTTATAAAAAGAAAATATATTAATAGTGATATTTTTTATAAAGTAATTTTGGAACCTTAAAATGTGTAATATGAAACCCATTCTTTTTTTACTTAGATTTTGCCTAGGTAAAAGTTTTTAATGGCTTTTCTTCAGTATTCTTAAGTAGACGTCAGAAAAAAACTATAGGATGAACCTGATAACAGATTTTAGCCTAAGAATGAATAAACAATCTGGACAATATTTTCTTTTAGTCCTTAAGAGCTATTTTCACAAAGTGAAAATTTAACTTGTGACAGGTCTCAAGAAATTTCACTCAGCAATTCATTTAACAATAAATCCTTCAGTACCATGTACTAAGGTCTCTGCTAGATGACTTGATTGTAAAACTAAGAAGAGATAACATTCTTACTGAGTGTTTAACTTGTGGCAAGCACTAAATCAGTTGGCTGCAAGGCAAAGTGGCATGGCACAGGTGCAACACTTCAAAGCAGCAGCCAGCAAAAGCAGCCAGAGGAATAGAGAAAGAGCAAGTCTTTTCTTCTCTTATATTGTACACAGGCCACCTCACTATACACACCCCCCAGAGCAGATGTTGCACTCACAAAATCTCTGTCTCTCCCCTTGTATAGAATAAGGATGTTTACAAAGTAAGGACTCTGGCTCCCTGCTGAGTCACTTAGTTAAACTTCTAAACTTCTCAAGTTGACATAATGTATCAACCATAACAATCTAATACATAGGCCATTTAAAGGACAAAAAGGTACAGATTTATTATCTTTATAGATGAGCAAACTGAAGAACAGATGGATTAAGAAAATTGCCCCATATTATGTACAACTCAGGGCTTCACTACACCAGGGGATGGTGTCCCCTGAAGTGCGACTCCAAAAGCCTTGCTAGATATGGGATCTAGACATCTAACTTTTCTAATCAATAAGACAGATGTCTCCTGGCCTCAGAACTCATAGTACAGTCTACACATAAATCAGATAATCAAATTCCTAATTTCCTCACACATGTTAAAATGGGGAAAAACAGCACACACAACTGAATGATGCTAATTTGGAACAAACCCTTTGAGAACCAAGCCTGAGGCCGTGAAGCCCTACATAGTACACTGCTAATAGGGAAGAACGACACAGAAGCTCTGCTTTAGGGGGAAAAAAAATGAAATCAGAAATGAGTTTTTTCCTTTAGTAAGAGAAACAGATTTTAATCAAGAAAATATTTTCTTAGATAGTTTATTTTTAAAGATATAATCCTCAAGTTAGTAAATTTTGCTTGCAAAAACATTCCAATGCCTGTGGAAAAAGAATATTCTGATATATGCTAATTTTTATTAGACGATAATAAACATATTTCAGGCTTATGAAGTTATCAATTAGATAACTGCACAGGGAAAAAACAATGACTAGAATAAAAATAATTAATCATGAAAAACAGTAACAATCGATATAAATGAACAAAGTTTCCTAAATTTCAGACTGAAACTAATAGTAGCGGTATGAGTAATTCATTTTTCTTACTGCTACAGCAGAATTTTTAGGCAACGAAGGCTTTTTTCTTTTCTGGTTTTGTTTTGTTTTGTTTTGTTTGCAGTCCTGGAGGTTGAACCCAGGGCCTCATACATGCTAGGTAAGTGTTGTACCAGTGAGCTATGTCCCCACCTGAGTTACACCCCTAGCCCTAAGACTGAGTTTTAAAAAATAATAAAATCATGTACTTTAAAAAAAGAAACTATGGGGTTATTCCTTCTTTTTTATTTTCTTGACTAGATAAAAATCAGAATCAAATATGTGAATTGGATTTATGACAATTCCCAAAAAGCTTAAGATACTCTTTTCTGATAGAAAAACATTTTTTATTTCCTCTAGGAAAATTGACAAGCAATTTATTTTTATGCCCAACTGAGAGAAAAACTAATTAGATAGCTTTCCTTTTTCCAAGTTAAAATCAATTATTTTCTGTGCAATTTGTTTCCCTATACAATGCTCCTTGGGTTAATGAAAATTACTGCGCACCTAAACTATCTCCATAGCCAGTTGAAGGGTATCATGGTGGCTAACAGAGGTATAACTACTCTTACAGTGAAAATTTTCACCATTGCAACTTTTTTAAAAAAAATTCACTTCACTAAAATCATGATTTGCACTAATAAATGACTACTGATAACACATACAGTAAGATTCTATTTCTATTTTAATTTCAGTACAATGTTTTAGCTACTTTGTTAAAATGTGTGGCTATTCAGTTTTTGGTTATTTGTTTTTAGCACTCTGATAGTTTTGAATTATGCTATCAGTTTTCTTGATAAGCTAAAAACCCTCTTATTAATACCTGGCCTGGGTTCCAAATCTGGATTTGCTGAATGATTTTTAGATGTTTAATTTTGTTTTTTGTGCAAGAAAACATAAATAGCTTAAATATATCCACTTTTTAAAACTTCTGAGAAAAATGTTTCATATATTTGGCCTTTTTAAATATAAGCTCTCTACAATTTCACAAGTTTGAGTACAGATGAAATATCAAAATATGCCAATGTTTATTAATTTTCTAATCATAAAAGCGCCTTATTAAAGTTATTACCCCAAATACTATATCTTCTGTGGAAGACTACATGGATAAACCAAAAATGCTTGTGAATAATAGCAAGAATATGCAGGCAGCTTCTTAAACACTCAAAATAGATCTGAATTACCTTTTTAGAAAAGCATCAGAAAACAAAGTTTTAAAAATAACTAACTAGATCTCACAATCCTGAATTTATCTCAAAATAAATACACAGAATTCTTGATGATCCAGAATTTATCCCCTAAATATATAGCAAAGTAAAAAAGTTCTGAAAACTATATGCATTTTTGCTAAAATAGCCATAAACATTATATTACCTTTTGGAGAACATCTAAAGCTGTAAGTACAGCTTCCTGTAAACTTGTCAGAACTGCTTCAGTATAAGATGGAAGAATAAAAGGAGATGCATCTGAACTTATTGGGACTGAAACAGCACTGTGTAATATGACTCCCAACTTTTGCAAGTCATCCATGTTGAAACCAGTCTTTATGTGTTGGTAGAGAGCTGGAAATATCTGAATTAAAGCTGTAAGAAAAGGCTGGCTGGGAATAAATGTCAGTTTATCAAAAGTGATAGGAGGCTTAGTGCTTTCAGATCCAATTCTATACCACGTATTCCACGCAGCCCACCACAGATTCAAATCTTCAAGCTCATCAGTAACTATGGGTGGCTCAGAGCTACTGTATCTTCCCAGTCTTTCTCCAATGGAATCCGTTCTTACAAATGGTCTGCTCAGGCCAGGGCCTGATATGGAACCTATAAGGACAGGCACGGGTACATTGACTACAGGAGGCGTTTCAGGCTTATCTGAGTCTCTGACAGGGGACACAATCTGTAAAATTTCTTGGAAGCTTTTCAGAGCAGCCAGAGATACTTCATTATTTTTGCTGAGTGCTGCTGACTGTATATGGTCAAGAAGAACATCCCAAGCTCTTGAAAAATCTCCTGCATTAAGAAGGGAGGAAAAGCATAAATGACCCAATTTTCTCTTAATATTAGATATTTCAAAGCATATTTATTTTTTCTGCTTAAATTCCCATAAAAGTACAAAAAATAGGTATATTAAAGTACTAACAACATGAATTGAAATCCTCACAATTCAGAAAGCCAGTTAACAGGCTGGAGATTTAGCTCAGCGGCGTAAGTGCCTGCCTGGCAAGAGCTAGGTTGTGAGTTTGATCCCTGGTACCAAAAAACAAAACAAAACAAAAACCAAGAAAGCCAGTTAAAAAATTTTTTTTTCAATACAAGGATAAAGAACACTGAAAAGAGGAAAGTGAATATATCAAACATTGTTTTGGTCTTGAAAACAAAACTATAAATCTACATATGTAGGGTTTTTTTTTTTTTTTTTTACGTATGTAGTTTTATACTATTTCATAGAACTGCTTCTGAACAACAGAATAAAAACCAATGAGCAAATTCGGACAGGAAAAAGGAGAAAAGAAAGGAGGGAAAAGGAAAAAGATATAAATTTGTATATATACACTTAAGATAGCTAAGATGATTGTACTAACTCTATTAGTTCTTGGAACAAAACAGATCAATTTTGCATTTTTGTATCTGGTAATCTGAGTAACTCTTTTAAAGATAACTATGCAGAATAATAACCTTTCCTACCACCCTGTTTTGCAAGCCTGTATTGTTATTGTTTTGGGCTTTTTATTATTGTTGTTTATTTGTCTCTTTTGTTTCTTGTTTTTCTTGTATTTTGTTTTGTTATTCCCTCTTTAAAAAAAAGAACACGAAACAAAGATTTTGCAGTAATATTGTTAGTCTATCCTCTTACCACTAATGATTGTATAAAATGTTCTCATTCTTAATAACTAAACTAGTATCTAAAATACATAAAGTACTCG
This sequence comes from Dolichotis patagonum, assembly GCA_004027295.1. Taxonomy (NCBI): domain Eukaryota; kingdom Metazoa; phylum Chordata; class Mammalia; order Rodentia; family Caviidae; genus Dolichotis; species Dolichotis patagonum. Next base: position 62,141 of record PVJX010003093.1, read on the forward strand.
AAAAACAAATGTCCCTCCAAATAAAAGAGCTAACCAGAAAATGGACAGTGAAACAGATACTGTACAGAAGTACAAATACCTAACAAGTACATGAAGAAATGCTAGAACCACCTGTCATTAGAGAAATGCAAACTAAAACAACACCAAGATTCTATCTTCCCCCCCACAAACAATGGCCATCCTCAAAAAATCAAATTAAGAAGGGCTGACAAGGCTGGGTGGGTGCAGGGAGGAAACGTTCTGTATTGCTGGTGGGAATGTAATCTATTACAACCACTATAGAAATACGGAGATTCCTCTAAAACTAAAACTAGAAATTCCATTTGACCCTATTTGTCTCCTATGTATTTTCTCCAAAAAAGTTAAAGAAATCATGTTACAGTGACACATATGTATACCCATATTTATAGTACCAGAATTCATAATAGTTTAATCTTGGGAGTAGCCTAATCATCAACAGTTGAATGGACAATGAAAACATAGTATTTACACACAACTCTACTGCTAAAAATGTTAAACTTGAGTCATTGTAGGAACATGGATACACCTTGAAACCATGATGCTAGGTAAAATAAATTGGGCACCCAAGCTTATATATTGCATGACTTCTCTTTGGAGAAGATATAATTTGGAGATACCCAAATTATAAAGAGCAAAATAAAAAACAACAATGGAGAAGTTGTAATAGTATGATGTATGTTTTAATAGACCAAAATACTTTAAAATAAACTGTACATTAGACTCCATAAATCCTAACTTTATGTCCTGGTTTTCTTAAACATTTTTTTTTCCCTTAATACTGGTGACTGGTGAGAAAAAAACATACGATAGAGAATAAATTGGGCTGGAGGTATAGCTTCCTGCCTACCATGTTTAAAGCCCTAGGTTCGAACCTAATAAACAAACAAACAAACAAACAAACAGTTCTTTCACAGTTAATTTATTCTTTTTGTGTGAAATCAGTCTATTAATCCCATGTCAGTAGACATGGACTGAAAGGAAGCTGCTGGTTTCTACTGACCAGCAGTAGACAGACTATGACAGATAACATATTTAAAATGATGCTTCTATGGCTTGGTATAGTCTGTTTCTGGGAAGCTCAAAAAAAATAAGTTTTTGCCAACCGCAATCAAGCCCAATGGCTTTGTGAATAATCTACATATTTGCATTAAAATTACACAAAAGCCAGAGAAATTGGTGCTTTTTTCAAAGTAGTTTAATGAAAGTAGATTATTAAGTACATAAAATAAATAATTCAGGTTTAGAAACTTAATTTGCAGAGACTGTGACTAGATTTTTTTTAAATAGAGACACTCAAATGTCTGAGGAAGCATTCAGTTAACAGGACAGTTGAAAGTAAGTCTAATATGAAACAACTGGTGCTATTCTTACTCTAAACAAACATAACAGTTTTATTCACTTTATTGTACTATTTTTATTAAAAATTGACATGTAATTTGTATACAATAAAAAGCAGATTTTAAACATAAACTGCTCAAAGTTATGACAAATTATATCTTAAAACTATCAAATATCAAATGTGTTAAAACTATCAAATATTTAAATAAATACTTCTGCCTGTTACCATCATAGTTTAAAAAAGAAATCTGGTAAAACACAAAATTTGCCAACCAGGGTGGTAACCTAATCTCAGGTTTAGAATATTCTGTGGGGGGCTGGAGATTTAGCTCAGCAGCATAAGCACTTGCCTTGCAAGCGCGCGGTTGTGAGCTCGTTCCCCGGTACCAATAAAAAAAAAAAAATTCTGTGCCATCCAAGGTAAAAATTCTTCAATTCTTCCACTCACAAATTTTATGTCTAGAAGTTCCTCTTGTAAGCGTAACCGTGTTCTATAGTAACTGTACAATTTCTTATTCTACAAATTATAAAAAAATTATCAAAGTCACATGAATTGACTTATAAGTTCATTTTAATAAAATCTAAATCTATATCTATTGCTTCTTAGCTTTTAAAATGGAGTTAATATATTAAAATGATGTTTAATTTATTAAAACTCAGCAAATACACTTGTAAAATTTATATATTTCACTGGATATAAATTTTGGATGAAAAGAAAAAAATTAAGATTAAAAAAACAGTTTTGAAGCCTTAAAGTATAATGAATCACATTCTGTAAGTTATTTTCTTGTGGGGGGAGGGACAACAAAGTGTATGTGAATAACATATAAAAGCAACTATGAAAAAAGTAGCTGTTATATTCTTTAACACAAGGAGGTTTTTAAAAGTCAAATATTAAAAATATAAACAAGAAAATACATTTAGCATGGTCACAACTATGTAAAAAAAGTTACATAACTCTGTTCATCTTTCCCTACCAACACCTATTACGTGTGACAAATATTTTTCCAGCAAAATGTCTTGTGGGGCATTAACCTTGTTTGAGAACCACTGATCTGTACCAATAGTTTCCTAATCAGGCTAACAGTATCTTGCCATCTTCCCTTGCTACCATGCTATTCTATGGACACCAACCAAAGTTATCTTTTTAAATATATATATATATATATATATATATATATATATATATATAATCATGTCACAACATGAATTAAAAGCTTTCAGTAGTTTTTTCTTCACGTCTTAGGCTGAAATCCTAAGTTCTGCACATTTTAAAGGTGCTAGCCTCTCTTTACCTCTGCAACTCACAGGGTATCATGCTTGCCCTTATTCTTCTCATTCTAATCCAGTCCTTCAAACATGCTTGGCTCCTTGTCAGCCCTCTCTCTTCAATCTTTTATCTATTTGCGTATAAGGTTTTGCTGACTTTATTTCACCCTTGCCTGATGAACTCCTATTTACCCTGCAGATTTCAGTTAAGATAGGACTTTCCCAGGAAAGGTTACTTAGCCCTCACTGGCAAGGTCCAATATCTATTCTGAACTCACAACGTACTGCACACTTTTGTAGCATTTATCGTTGAGACAGCAAGGACAGTAAGTATTGTGTTCATCACTGCATCTCCCAAAGGCTAGCTGTTACAGTTTAGATCTAGCGTCTAGCAAGTATCTCATGTGTTCAGTGGTAGGGCTTTTGGAAGGTGACTGGATTATGGAGTGCTACAATGACTTGCTGTTAGGAGGTGGGGCCTGGTTGGACGTGGGTTACTGGAGGTATGACTTAGAAGGGTGTATCTCCTACCTGGGGCTTTCTTTCTCTGCTTCCTGTCTGACAAAATGTGAGCAGCTTTCCTCCACTAGCCCCTTCCACTATACCCACCCTACCTTGGAGCCAGTAAACTATGGACTGAGTCCTCTAAAAACTATGAGCCAAAACAAACTTCTTTAAACTGTGGGTATCAGGTATTTTGTCCCAGCAACAAGAAAGTGTGATTAAGACATAAACCTATAATATGCAGACATTAAAATTTGCTCAATGGAATAATGAAAATGTGCATGCTCATGCATATCCCTCACATAACCATAAGACAAGAATTAAGAATTTACTGTTTGTAGGTAGTAATATTGCATATGAATTCTAAGAGAATCTTCTATCTGTTCTAAATTTCCTTTAACAAAAGTTACTTGTATAATCTGAGAAAAAAAATGTACATGTACCTAGAGGTTGTAGTAAGTATCTTCTAGTATTGAAGATTCTGGCTACTCCAGCCAATGTTAATACCCATGTCTCAGCCCATTGCTTTTCCGCTGTATCCCTTGAATGATGAATAAGAATATTGCCACCTCCAGATTCAATCTTTTCTTTATCTGCAGTGGTAGAAGATTCTCGAACTCGGTCCAGTAAATGAAAGAGTACCTAAATATTTATAAAAATGTCATTTTAAAAGTGTTGACAATATAGCTTAAGCAACAACACAGAAAAACCCAGAAGTTACAAAAATATACCTGACAATCTTAACATTCCAATAAAAGCATAATATATTAAGTTCAACCTTAAGGTCATGCAAAATGAAAAACTGTAAATTGGATAGAACATCATCTAAGACTTGTTGGTTATCAAAGGAATATCTGTACAGTAATTTGTAAAAAAGAATACAAAGGTAAGGAAAGGAATCCAAGCAAAAACATAATTATGGGAGATAAGTGAATTAAGGTTACAACTAAAGTTCCAGGAATCAAAAAGGGTGCTTAAAAAAATCAGTAAGCAAGAACTGGTTGGGACTTCAGGTATATTTATGTAGAGGCAACAAGAGTAAAACGATAAAAAAAAAACCCTAAACAGAGAAATAGACACATACATTGAAACAGAAGTCAAAGAAAGAGAAAATTTTAAGAAAATCATCCTCAGCATTAAATGCTGCCAGAAAATCAGTAGGACAAGGATTGGGCCTGGGCCAAAAGGCTTAGCAGCCAGATCCTCTCTGGTCCATGGACATGGCTATGGTTCTCAGAGTGTGGTCTCGGAAGCAGCTTCATTCAGAAATCAGACTGAAAACAAACTCTCAGGCTCCACTCCAAGGGGAAAAAAAAATCAGAAACTCTGGAGGTCTGGGCAAGGAAGGAGAAGAAACAAAAGTGGCTCAGTAACTTGTACATTAATAAGACCTCTAAGTAATTCTGTCATACCATAATGTTTAAGAGACCATGACACCAAATAATCTCAATATCAAATTACAAGGGATAAAGGAATGCAGGGGAGATGAGGAAGAAACCATTGAGCATTAGGGAATGAGAATGGTAAAAACGAAGCTGTCTGAAAGAAAAACATGATTTACAGAAAATACCATTAAAAATAAAAGCAGATTTAAACATGTCTGTGAGGGGCTGGGGATTTAGCTCAGTGGTTTAAACGCCTGCCTGGCAAACATGAGGTCATGAGTTCAATCCCTGGTACCAAAAAAAAAAAAAAAAAAAAAAACATGTTTGTGATCTGAGGAGCGATGGGATAGAGTCAAAATAGAAGATGTATTTGAAATATGACAACATGGCAATCTGAAATATGATAAAGCCTAAGTTTTTCTTTTTAAATGCATATTTTTCTTCAAAAATTAAGAAACTGCCAGGTGTGGTGGCACATGTTTGTAATCCCATATGCAGGAGCCTGACACAAAAAGACTGTCATGAGGGCTGCGGTTTAGCTCAGTGGCACGAGCACCTGCCTGGCAAGTGTGAGGTCATGAGTTTGATCCCTGGTACCAAAAAAAAGATTGTCGTGCGTTTAAGGTCAGACTGCGCTACATAAGCGAGTTCAAGACAGCGGGCCTGCACTACATAGCAAGACCCTGTCTCAAAAAGAAAACAAAAACAAACACTATAGAAGAACAAATTTCATTGGAAAAAAATACTGTAAAAGCACATCTCAATTACAAACTGATAGCTCAAGCTATTTACAGTACCTTCCATATAACAGTATGCCAGGTTGAATGATGTAATAAAGTTCCATGTGCACCAATTGTAGAAAACAGAGTTTGTCCTGCACTCTTCCTGACAGCAGGGCGGGGGTCCACACACAGTTCACCCAATTTTGCATAAAGACACAACCACAAGCAATCAAATGGTGGTGCAGGGTGGAATGGCCGATTTAAAACCACTCCTTTCTCTTCTGCCTGCTTTTGCTGTGCTGCCTCTTCTTTATTTAATTCCTTTTCAATAGTTTCCCCTCTTTGAAAAAAGTAATCTGAAATATTCCACTAAAAAGAAAAGTAGAAAAATATCACTATTTCCAAATTTTAAAAAAACATATAGATAAGTAATGTGGTTGTTTTATCTTCCAGAGTAAAGCTTTAAATAAATTATTTCAGAAAGCTCTTTCCTACTAGAATAGAGTCAATAAAAACATTTCTTCCTCTGTCAGTGTTTTGATCTGATTTTAAAGAATGTGGAGGAAAAATTTTGTTTTAACTTTACTTGTTATTAAAAATTTCAAGTATATATAGAAAAACAAGGAGAATGATATTATGAAGTTGAATGCATTAATGTACACACTATCTAGATATAATAATTAACTATGAATAACATAACTATAATATCATTACTACCATAACAAAAGTATTGGCAATTCCTTCATATAATTCAATAAGAGTTTCATATAAAAAGATAAATACTACAAATATATCTCATTGTACTACAACATGATAATTATATCAATGTTAAAACTTCAACAGGCTAAATACTGTGAACATAAATGTAAAATAAAGGAGGTGATATCCAGCTGTCATCTAACACTGAACCACTCTTAAGGAGCAATCTTATAATATTTCTGTGATTACATTTTTAACAGTATTATGGTTTATATGTAAAGTGTCCCCCAAAGAATAATATACTAAGGGTGCTAACTTCACTAATGGATTACCCTACTGATGAATTCAGAGTTGAATGGGGCACAGTGGGAAGCAGGTCACTAGGAGCATACTTTTGAATGATACTCCTGTCTCCATCCCCTTAGCCCCACTCTCTGGGTCTCTTTTCCCCTCCCTGTGTGTATTTGTTTTCTGGCTGCCATGATGTAAGCAGCTTTACTCCATCAGGCCCTTCAACCATGATGTTCTGCCTTGCCTCAAGCCTACAGTAATAGAACCATGGACTGAAAATCCTGAAACCATGAACCATAATAAATCTTTCTTCCTCTAAGTTGTTTTCCCCAGCTATTGGGGTCACACTGATGAAAAGTTGACTAATACAATATTAACTTCCCTAGCTTGTGAAGGGATTTAAGCTCAACTTTATGGAACTTCTCAATTATAACGCACATTTAAAAGATTCTTTAAAAACTGCCGTTACATAACACTTGTCCTTCATGTGCAAGGCCCTGGGTTCAATTAACAGCATCACAAAAACAAAAACAGTAACAACAAAATGGAATAGCTCTCTCTATGCTTACTTCACATAATATTAACAATACCCTATCTTAGATTTTATTATTTCTATATTCAAGATCATTTCCAGAGCTTGTCTTCTGCTATATACACAGTCTCTGAATAATCAATATAGAGAATATTGTTGACAGGCTACAGACTATGTAAATGTTTAAGACTTTTACTAAAGCTTTATTTACTAAATATGTAGCTTATAAAAATGTTATTAAAGTAATATATTAAATTCACACTAAGTTCACCTTCACACTAGAGTAAACTAGTGATTTCTCTTGTATGTACTATTTGTTTACTAAATCCTTTCAACAAAGCTTGTCAGTCAAACTTCAGTTTCCTATGTCAAAAGTATTTCAAATACTCTGTAATTAATTAACTAATTAGTTCTTTCTTAAATGATGTTATTTAAATCATAAAAAAAGTTTGGTACTTAAAAGTCATTTTTTAAATTTCCCTATAACCTAAACCATATTGGCCTGGTGTTCACTCACAAATGCATTAATAGTAATTTTTAAATCATATTATCAAAAGAAACCATTGATGCTTACCAATAAACCTATTGATGTTAAACTAATATTAAGTTCTTGGTTATGAAGTCCAAAGCTACCTGCAACATCTACAACTATCTGCAAGCAAGTGCAAGGCATTGTTGGTAGGAAATCTGTAACAACCAACTGAAGACACTGGAATGCAGTTCGTATCAAGGATTCTCTGAAAACAAAAAACAAATATATACTGATGGATTTAAAAGAAATATGTAAAAATAAACACCTTAAAATAATTTGAACAATGCACATTTTAGCAAAAACTCCTTAATATATATGATATAGTACTTTAACAATTACATAAATGTAAAGAACATATACTTAAACAAATTAAATAATAATCTCACAGGTAATAACAAAATTAGGTTAAAGAAGAAAAGAAAATCAGTGTTAGCACTATATTATTTCTATTTGTATTTTGTACCAATTAACCAAAGGAAAACTTAAGACAATAAAGAAGAAAGGAATGTTGGCTACAGTTACTTTTCCACCACTATATCCATGTTTTTTGTTGTTGTTTTATTTTGTTTTGTTTTGGAGTCAAGAACTCACTATGTAGTTCAGGTTGGCCTTGAACTCACTACCCCAACCTGGCCTCCATCCTGTGGCAATCCTCCTGCCTCAGTCTCCCAAATGCTGGGATTACAGGTGTGCAACACCACACCTGGCTGTTTCCATATCTAACATAATGCCTAGCACATGTACATAAACAGTACTTAATGAAAACAAGTTCCTCATTCTTTTATTTCTGTACTGTTATCTTTTTTAAAATCTCCAAAGGAACGGAGATTCCACATCTAGTTGGTGAGAAGAATAAATTTTGAAATTCAAATGAAGGAAATTTGTTTTGGAGAAAAATTATCGTGTTAAATAATGAAATGCACAATTATATAAGTATCACTCACTGGTTGCTTAAAATGTCTTATAAGTGTTTCACACATATCAATTAATTTCATCCTTACAAAATGCTGTATTTTATATACTGCATTTAAGTTGTGAAAAGCAATTTCAACTTGATCTAAGCTAATCATTTTAATAATTCCAATATTTTATAATATTTAAGGAAACATACTACTATATTTATAGGAAATATAATACTAATAATATAAATATAAATATTTATAATACTAATAATATAAATACAAATATTTAAGAAAAAATAATTTTCCTCAGTAGTCTCAAGCAGCTCAATCACCTAAAACCCGTAACTAGTCATCAAAACAAGTGTGAACTCCTGCATTAAAAACAGATATACCCAACAAGCTAGTATTCTACTGTAAATTAAGTATATAAAAGCATATGTCCCCTCCAAATTTGCTTTTTTCTATATTCCCTATTTGGTTAATAATACCAACAACCACTAAATCACCTAAGTCAGCAATCTCAGAGTCACTCCTAATTGCCATTTCTCTCTCTGCCTCACAGTCAATTTGTCACATAGCCCAAATGCATGGGACAGTGTTAAAGAGCACTCACAGGCTTTCTCATTTCATCCTCTCCCTTCATTGTGCTGTCACAGTGGTATCAAGTGCATATCAGATACATATCTGATCACTTCTCTGCTTAAAAATCCTATAATGTTTCCCAAATGTATTCAAGATAAATTCAAGTAGCTTTATAAAAGTATATGAGGTCCTGCTGGGGATTTATCTCAGCAGCATAAGTGCCTGCCTGGCAAGTACGTAATTGTGAATTTGATCCCCGGTACCAAAAAAAAAAAAAAAAAAAAAAAAGACAGTATATGAGTTCCTTTAAACTTTGGCTCTGCCTTCCCCCCACTGAAGTCTTATTTTGTGGCATAACAACTGCCTCCCTGCTGGGATTGTTTCTAATCTATGTACTTGGAATAGCTAGCAAACAGTATTCAGAATACGCTAAGCAGAGAATGATGCTTAATAAATAGATTAATCCATTTAAAAAGTCATTTTAAAGCTATTTCTTAGATTTTCTAAGATATATGAGGAAGTTATGTCCCTAACTGCCACGCTGTAGCTTACCAAATACTTGTTTTAACAAAACAAAATTTGGTCTTTGGGTGTGTTCTGAAATGTGTTAGATTGGCTTATAATTTTAAGAAAGAACTCTGGGTTTTTTTGTTTTGGTTTGGTTTTTTGGGGTTTTTTTTTTTTTGTCTGTTAGAGACAGGGTTTTACTATGCAGTTCAGGTTAACCCTGAACTCACTCTGTAGCCCACGTTGGCCTCAAACTTGTAGCAACCCTCTTGGTCTCAGCTTCCCGAGTACTGGGATTACAGGTGTGTGCCACCTACCTGGCAGAACCTTGTATTTTAATACAAATGTTAAATAAATAGCAATTTTCCAACCTTTTAAAACATAGGTAATATCTTTGTATGAAGGTAATATCTAAAAGTTCTATAATATGTAAAAGTGGTAGGGTTAAGAAACATTATTACAGATTCTGGACGTTGGCAAGAAGGAAATACATAAAAATTATCATTACTGCAAGATTTCAGGATGTATTCATCTATCTTTATTACTTTTGGGGTATTAATTTCAAACACTTACCCTTGATCATTTCTGATTGCTCCCATGACTCCAAGAACCAAGGGCCACCCAGGCCCAAGACTGTCTCCTTGACTCTGCAGAATCTGCAACACACATTCTAACTGCTTGAGTCGTATATCTGGATGATTAATATTGGACATCTCCTTTAATGGGTTCAGTAAAAGCAACTGCAGCCTCTGAAAGGGAGCAAGAAACTAATTAGGAATAGGAAGGTTTTGTTGTTGCCATTTTTTAAAAATAGAGTTTCACTGTGCTGCTTATTCTGATCTTAAATTCCTAGACGCAGGGGACCTCCCATCTCAACCTTCTGCATGAGGCACGTGCTACTGTGCCCAGCTTGTTGCTTTCTAGGTTTAAACTCACCTTCACTCAGATCACCAGCGTAAACTGAAAATTTTCTATTAAAATAATCACTGAGCATGATTTTTTCAACATTATCACTGCAAGTTTATTTTGTCATCTATCTTTATATAAGACAGAAAAAAATACTCAAGACCTTAGGTTTTAAAATAAAAATAATTACCTTACTTTAAAAAATATTAAATATAGAACCATAAGGAAATGAATGTCATTAAAGGAAATACATCTCTAGCCATATTTCAAGAAAGGAAAACAAGGGCTGGGGATTTAGCTCAGCGGCATAAGCACCTGCCTTGCAAGCGCGTGGTTGTGAGTTCAATCCCTGGTACCGATAAAAAAATTAAAAAAAAAAAAAAGGAAGACAATTCCCAAATACCTTTCATTTACTTTATTAAAGTATATCATATTTATTAAAATTAAAATCTTAAGTGTGATGTAATAAGAGCTAGAATATGTATAAAATATGAGTAAGTATGCCAGACATTAACAAAGAGGATATAAAACCACAAAATTTGTTGGAGAGTAAAAGAAACACTCAGTTCTATCCCTTCCAGCATCTGAAAGTACCTGCTTCATTTTCAACTTTCTCCTCTCTAAGGGTTCATTTATTTTGTTCACTGACTAAACAAGTATTTACTAAGCTCTCACTATGAAACAAGTATTAAGGTTTTAAATTTAAGTATACAATAAAGATATTACAGTAAATGGACAAGGGTTTTCAGTTTTAAAAACCTGGTATTGTAGTAGGAAAAAATATGAAATCACTAAAATTTAAACTCTATAAGGGCAGTGAACAATTTTGTCCTGTTCATTACTTTGTTCCAAGAGCTGTACTTGACAATTAAGTATTGAATTAATATGTAGAATACGATTACAATGTAGTAAGATGATAAGGACAATGGAAATAGTTATTAATGCCTCATTCCTACTCAGTGCTCAATCACTAAAACTTTGGTGGAGTTTTCAAATGGTGTAAGATATATGTAAATGATAAAGACAGGACAAAGAAATCAAAACAAAAGTGAACTTTGAAAGCATAAAATAACTTAAAAAATGAAAATCTACTTTATTGTGCTTGCTGCTTCTGACATTTGTTTTCTCCCCATGTAAGGGCACTGACAAAAAATCAGACAAGTAAGGACCAAAGCAAAAACAACACTGAAGTGGTATCTTCGCATCTCATCAAAAGAAAAACTAGCAGACTAGAAAACCAACTGTAGGTAATTATTAACTACTGCCTTCCAAAAAAGATTTAAGAGATCCATAGTCTACATACAAAATAAACTAATAATTTTTAAAGAACCATTAGGATATCAATTATTTGATAAATTAAGAAAAAGTTACTTAAACTGGGTGTGGTGGCGCACTCCTGTAATCCCAGCACTTGGGAGGCTGAGGCAGGCGGATTGTGGCAAGTTCGAGACCAGCTTGGGCTACAAAGTGAGCCCAAGGTCAGCCTGAAATGCATAGTGAGACCCTACTTCAAAAAGACAGAAAAAAAAAAAAAGAAAGAAAGAAAAGAAAAAGTTATTTACAAGGAAGGATGATTTTATATTAAGTAATTTTTTTTACCTGGTTCTGTGAAAGTGGAGGCTCATGATTAAATGTTAATCCTGCTTTAATAAGTGAAGTTAAAGCTTCTGCTCCCCATTCTCTCATCCGAGAGTTCGGATGCTGGCAGACCTGAAGGTACAGATGTTTAACAAAAATTAAATATTTACTTTGTGTATGTAAGCTGCGAGTCACACATCAATTTGAGAAAATAAAAATTCAAACACTACATTATCTGTTTTCACATTTTAAAAATTACTTCATATGTTCACAAGAGTTTCAAGAAAAATAAAATCCAAAATGTCAGTAAGCTTACCTTCTGAACAAGGACAAGAGGAAGCAATAGGAAGAAGACAAAAGAAAAAAGATGAAGCTAAAATAGGTCACAGGATTTCAAAACAGCAAAGGATATATCATCAGAATTAACAAAGGAAGCAAGCTGATAATAAAGGATTTTTGTTTTCTTGTGATTTGCTTTTTCTTTTGTGGTACTGGGGAGAGAACCCAGAGTCCATGAATCCATGTTCGGCGAGAGCTATATGTGCAGCCTTACTACGGTTGTAATTTAGTTCATACTCAAAAACTGTGATAAAAATTTTTAAACCTTATTTGTTGATGCTCCAATAATAAAAGAATTTGTGTCAATTTTTCTTACTATGAAATATCTTTCTCAGGTTTCTAAAGTAACATTATAAGATAAAAATAAACTATCAATATATGCATTAACAGAAGCAGCTTGTTATTAAGAAGCAGCTAATTAAGAGTCAACACAAGTTGAATACAAAATAAAATTCCCTTGCACTATGATTAGTAATACTAGCAAAGTTTCCCTCACAGTTGTAGCAAAAGCTGTAAGCAGGGTTCACTGCTAATGCTCAATTTCAACTCCCTTGAAGTTTGAGAACTACAGTAACTGAAACTGAGGTGAATCAAGAGATTGTATAATGAAAGAAAACGATTTTAAAGTGACAGTTGATTTAATTGTAAATTCACACTTTAACATTCTCACTTACTTTCAGCCAATAAAAACAAGCACTGTTTCACTTAACTAATTACTATACAACTTTAGTCCTTGATAAAACATACAGACTTAAGTACAGAGTCAAGAAAGGAAGACTAGGAAAGATTATCTGGAATCATTAGTTTTGTATGCTCTTCCTTATTTTAAAAAATTATATTTAAGTATGAACATTTACCTCAAGTAAATGACCAGTTAGAGGGCGCCATAAAATTTCTATTCGGTGCATATTAACTAAACCAGTTTCTAGCAATTTGGCAACAGCAAAAAGAGATGGTTCCTAGGGGGGAAAATACTCATTTTAATGTTATACAGAGAATTCTTAACATTTTGACTACAAATAAAAATGAAACTATTTTGAAAGGTACAGCTGTGATTAAAATATGATTAGCATATATATAGCTAGCAGTAAACATTATAAAATCTGTTATCACAAGACAAGTACTTCCGTCATCTCTAAGTATTCAGAATAGCTCCTAATTAATTTTTTTTTTAGGAAGAGAATGTTTGAATTGGAACAGGGTGAAAATCCCAAAATTATACTTCACACAGAGAATATCTAAATTAGAGCATTTGGTCTGAAGATCTAAAGAGTTCTTAATTCTACATTCCTATATACTGATGGAAATTTTTGACACGTGTCAGTAAACTAAGTCTATTGGAGTTTTAAGACAAATATGATTAGGTTGACCCTTCCTGGAAATGCTAATGTGTAGGTACCCTAAAATTTAGAGTGGCAAAAAATTCATGATTCTAGAAATAATACAGTATAGTGGTTAAGACTAATATATGTGAAGTTTTAAATGTCTGAGATCTCGTCTCAAGTCTACCATTTAATAGCTACATAACCTTAGGTAAGTTACTCTTTCTACTGATGTTTGTTTGTTTGTTTGTTTGTTTTGGTGGTACTGGGGATCAAACTCTGGACCTCACGCTTTCCAAGCAGGCGCTTATACCACTGAGCTAAATCCCCAGACCCTTTACTGAATTTTTTTAAGGCTGTAAAATCAAAATAAAAACAACATAAACTCTATTTCATGTCAGAAAATGTACAGCACGTAAGTCCCTCCAAAAAATGCCTACTGTTACTTTTGCTTTTTCTCCCTCCTTATTTTAGTTACGATGTACCCAAGAATTATGTATACCATTTAAAACAACAGACACATGCCTAGGATTCACACTGAAGATTTTTATTTAAGTGGCCTAGAATGTATTCAGCATTTTTAATTTTTAAAACTTCCACAGCTGACTTTGATACATTCTAAAATTTACAATCATTTGCAAAGGAGTTCAGAATGAAATTTTGCAATGAGACATAAACGGATTCAAATTCAAAAGTTACCAATTACCAAATAAGAGGTTTCAGGCAGGTAACTTAACTCTGTTTTCACACTTTCACTGAAAAAAGGAGGACCAAGGTAGGGGTTTAGGAGTGCACACTTGTAATTCCAGCACTTTTGGAGCGGGAGGCAGGAAGATCCACAAATTTGAGCCAGCCTGGTCTACAAAGTCAGTTCAAGGCCAGCCTGAACTACCTAAGGAGACCCTTTCTCAAAACAAAACAAAACAAAACAAAACAAAACAAAACAAAACACACAAAAAAGATGACATCGAGCCTCAAAGAGTTGTTTTAAATGATTAAGTTCATACTACATGGTGAATGAATCTCAGGGTTGTTTTTTTTTTTTGCTTTTCTTTTTGTTTTGAAATTTATTTTATTTGTATTAGTACATGTTTGCAGTACTTAATAATTACATTCTGTATGGGGAATTGGTACATGTACATTAACACGTCTCAATTCATTTTTCCCCTTCCCTCCTACCTCCATTTTAAAAATGGTTTTTGCAGCATCAGATTTATTTATTTTGTAAATTCTTAGCAAGTTAATTACCATAAATACAGATTAACAGCAAGATTAACAGCTCAAAATGTACTTGTTAAAAAATCACAAACATAAGCTAGTAAAAATGTGAAAATGATTAAGTAAAATAATATGTTAGTGGTTGGCATATAGTAAACACAATTTAAAAAAACAGCTGTTGTAATATTTTTGTTGTTGCTATACTAAACTGGATATTAGGCCTACATGTAATCAGCATCAATTTCTTAGAATTAAAATTTTATGGTAATTACTTTTCAATATGTTAGCACAAACTTCCAAAATACAAACCAAAAATAAAATGCTGATTACCTGAAGAAGTCCTATAATTGAGACTTCTACAATATTTAACACATTCAAAACAGCTGACACAGTTGCTTTTAATTATGTAGAAAAGTTATTTTAATATTTGTATATAACTTTTATAGATCTCATAATTAAGTGATGAACTTTTAAAAAGCTTCAATCTAGGTATAATTTTATAAAGTCAATTTACTACTTTTATGAGGTTTATATTGGGGGGGGTTGCTGGGGAGCTGAAGCCAGAGCCAGTGTCTTATTTGAACATTTTTATAAGGCTTTAATTTCTATTCTAATATTTATTGTTTTACTGTACAAAATTAGATTCTAAAATAGAGAGGTCCTTCACAACAAGCTACATCCCTAACCTTTTTTAAAATTTTATTTTGAGACACAGTCTTGCCAAGATAGCCAGGCTGGATGTGAGTTTGTGATCCTCCTGCTACTGCTTCCCAAATGCTGGGATTACAAGCGTGCACCACTATGCCCAGCTAATAACTACTTTAGAAGCTCAAAACTTTGTGCTTTCCAAGTATATATTTTGAATATAAAATGTTCCTAAATGTTAATATTCAGAAGCACTGTTCTGTTCAGTCAATGAACTAAGAAAAGTTTAATTTTAAGATAATCATTACCTTCAGAAAGAAATGATTAGCTCATTTAACATTTGAATAAAGAAAAGAGAAATGAGATATATATATTCCTTAATTTAAATCTTGTATTTCCCATATTATAAATTTTAATCACAAATGCTATCATGATATTTAATGGAATCCCTTTTTTAAAAAAACTATGATGCATAATTCTTTATAAAAATATTTTAAAGAATATTTAATACCCAGGAAGAATGGACAGCATTTAAAAACATACTTCATACTTAATACTTATCAGAAGCCAAATCATGTCTTCTTTACTCCACCCTTCTACACATAACCAGAAATGGTAAAGGCCTAACATACTACTGTTAATAAACAAAGTATTAGTCCTACTAGTTAAACACAAAAATTGTAACAGATGTATACTTTATATATATATCATAATTTATATAATGTACCACATTTAAAACTGGGAGGTAGAATATCACACCTTATTATTTCCATAGGCCATATCCATTGCTTCTAGAGATAAGGAACAAAGTGCATTTATTAAATGATGCAATGATACATCATCAAGATACCTAAAATGAAAATTAAGAAATTAGACATTCTGGTCTAAAATATACAGCTGGTAACAATTTTTCTATTCATTTTTAAAAAATGGCTCTTACTGTGAGCTTTCAAATAATCTTGAAAGTATATTGGAAATCACTGGTAAATCTGTCATCACTGCTGTTGTGAGAACCTAAGAAAAGCATAAAGTTAATGTAACAGGACATTTGTGCAACCACTGAATTGTTAAGAAGGACTGGAGCTTACTGTACTGGGTCCTTCTACTGCTCTTCCAGGTTTCAAGGCACCACCACTACTAGGCTTTAATCCCAGAATCCATACAAGATGCTGAAAATTTAAAATACTGACATTAAAATTAGTTGTAACTTTCAGTAACCAGAACTAAAATCAGTAAGTTTCTCATAACTAACATTAAAATTAGTTAATTAATACTTTTTAATTTTTTATTTTATTGAAAAAAGGTAAAACAGAATTTTATAACAATAGGAGCATAACAATAGCTAATATACTGTGTATTGTCATCTTCAAAGTAGTTACTCAGAGTATAAGATATGGGCATAAAAAATTCTCTAATCAATATTAGTGTGAAGCTTCCTTTTCAATAAATAAGAGACACTAATAGTATAACTACCTTGCATTTTTCTCTTTTCTCTTTTCCCTTCCTTCCTTTCTTTCACCTTTCCCCCTCCTAGTTCCTCTTTCCTTTTAAACAATTACTTCCCATTTCACAATATCTACTGTTCATTCAGGACTTTATTGACTGTTTCAATTTGTCACACCAGGGGGATAATACAATGTTTATACATGTGAGTCTAATTTATTTCACTTGTGAGTATGGTCTTAAGTTGCATCCATTTACCTACAAAAGTCTCAAGTTTATTCTTCTTTATGGTTCAGCAGTATTCCATTGTATAAAAATATCTCACTGTTTTTATCCATTCTTCAGTTGATAGGTATTTGCATTGTTTCCAAGATTCCAAATTATACTGCTATAAACATGGGTGCACATATATTGCTGTGGTAAGATATTTTTAATTCTTCTGGGAAAATACTCAAAAGAGGAATCTCTAGTTTGAATGGGGACTTTTAATCTTAGTTTTTGAGGAATCTCCATACCGATTTCCACAGTGGTTGCAGCAGTATGCACTCCCACCAACAGTGGAGGATTCCTTTTTCCCCACAACCCCTCCAACATTTGATATTGGTTGATTTCTTGATGACAGTCATTCTTTCTGGAGTTGGAATCTCATTGTTTTAATTTGCATCTCTTGAATGACCAATGATGTTGAACATTTTTTCATATATTTATTTGCCATTTGTATTTCTTCATGTGAGAAGTATATATGTATCTCAGATGTCCACTCCTGGATTGTGTCTTTGAATTTGGCGGCGGCGGGGGGGGGGGGTGTCTGATTTTTTTTAAATTCTTCATATGTTCTAGACAGAAATCTTTTTGTCTGAGGGACAATTGGTTAACATTTTTCCCACTCTGTGGGTTGTCTTTTCACTCTGTTGGTGACTTCTTTTGATGTAAAAGCTTTTTAGAAAGATGGGATCCCACTTGTTGATTCTTTGAAGTATTTTCCATGCCATTTGGGTTTTGTTCATGAGCTCTGTGCGTACACCTCTGTCTTCAAGATTTCTACCTACTTTCTCTTATGGTAGATTTGTTTCTATTTTACTATTTTAGATCTTTGATCCATTTTGACTTTAGTGTATGGTGACAGACATGGAAGTAATTAACATTTATACAAAATAATTATACCAAGCACAGTCAGCAGGATTTGGACCATTATGTGAAGCACAATGTCACTTCCTATGATATGAGCCATGTCTTAAATTTCTTTCCAACTTCTTTTCTAATGCTTACTATCTGCTTCCTAGACGAGCGTAAAGCATCCATGGCATTGGTTAGTTAACTGCTAGTGATTAACAATACTGACCTCTACCCAGATACCACAACATACCTGAAGAGTTGCCAAGACAAGCTGCCATGAGGTTCCAAGGACAGCCCCGTGGCAATGGGCCAAGTTAAGTAGAGTCCTCATACACTGGATATTTTTGGAAGTTAGCTATATTTTAAAAAGATATATTGCAAGAACTGTTATGTATTTTTAAAAATTAAAATCTTATAAAGTAGTATTAGTACATTCAAAGATTTTTTTAAGTAAAAAATTAAGAAAATAGGTTGGGAGTTTTAAAAAAAAGTTCATTTGATTACAAGTTGTGTTATCATTATTAGCCATAATAATACCAACTATATGGCTAAAGAGCTTCTGAAAATACCTTCTAGGTAAAAGAAGTGAGTATAATGATAGATTTTGGTAAATACAAAGAAAGGTTCCAAAAGATTTCCCTGATACTTAACTAGTACCCGGAAAAAGGACAAGTATGTTACCATTACTGTCCCTTGAGGCTGGACTGCTAGAGGTTGACCCACTGCCACAACTTGTTGGTGAGACTCACTTGATGGACTGATCATCATAACACTTTGACCCTGAATAGAATATGCTAGAATACAAAGGAAAGCCTGAATAAGTAACGTATACATTTCAAACTGCATTCAAAGCAATATTTAAAAATACTAATTTAAGTTCAACCATAACACTTAAACATCACTAATATCATCTATACGTAATCACTATGAAAGTTCACAAGGTACAAAATCCAAGAAAAGCTAAGCAAATATTAAGGAAAATGACTTTTTACATAAATTATAAAATTTATAAGACTGACAGTTTTCTTCATATACAAAACAATTAGAATACAAAGCATTTTAATTTTGCTTTTTTTTGTTTGTTTTTTGAGACAGGGTTTTGCTATGTAGTTCAGGCTGACGTTGAACTATGTAGCCCAGGCTGGACTTGAACTGGCAGACATCTTCCTGCCTCAGCTTCCCAGTGCTGGGATTACAGGCATGCACCACCACTCCCAGCTCACATTAAATATTTTAAACAATATATTTTTGGTATACTTTTCAAGTTAGAGACCAATACAACTTCAGTATGAAAACTGAATTATCACACTAAAATATATTTAAATCACATATAATAAACCTGAGTATTTTCTGAGTGTTCAACAAGGAAACAAATTTTTGAATCTCAGCTTAACCTAATTGACTTCAAGAATTACTATTCTAGTTCCATTTAAAAAACAAAAAGCAAAACCCCACCATTTCAACTGTACATTACTGTTTACAAAGGACTTCCAGATTTATTTTATCTGTAAAATTATCATTCATGATTGGTATTATTATATTCTCCCTCCACTGCCATTGTTGCAAAGGGACTGAAGAAACTGATGCTCATAGGCATTAACATCCTCAGCCACAAGGTCACTGAATGGAAGAGCAGAAGCCTCAACTCAGAATTCCTATCATTGGAATGTCACCCCACAGGATGGAGAAACTGCGTAACCTTAAGTCTTACATTTATTAGAAAGTGAAGCTGCAGTGGTGGTATTCAATACAGTAAGAGCATAATGTGGAGGCAAGGAACCTTTACATATTGCAGTTATAAAGGCATCTCTTGAAGTTACAAGGCCCAGTCTTCCACAAAGAGCAGCCATAGTCAGTTCAGCTTTTAAAATATTCTCAGTGGCAGCCTCATCTGTGCTGAAAAGATAAGGTATTTTACTTAATCTGATTAATTTATTTTCAATTATACTGTAAAACATGATGTGGGACTAGGTTTTCAGTTAACTTTTAAGAAAATCTACAAAAAATATTGTTAAAATCAATATATTTCAGAAGGAATTTTAACAGCTAATATCTGAAAAATTTAACTAGGTAAATGTAGTATAACATATATATACACACACATATATTACCGATGAAAGAACTTAAGGATTTAATTTAAAAATCTCAAGAATTTCTAGCTGGACATAGTGGCACATGCCTGTAATCCCAACACTTGAGAGGTTGAGGAAAGAGGAGCACCTTGAGTTTGAGGCCAGCCTGGACTACATAGTAAGATGCTATTATGCTATCTCACCCTTCCCCCCAAATGTATGTATCTCAAGAATTGTAAAATTAGTGAAGTCTGCAATCCTGAAGCAAAATATTAAAGAAATTGAACATAATCACTGCAAAAGTAGTAGTAACTCTTGTAATGAAAAATTGTTTGGTAATGTGAGAACTGTATTTTCCATTAAAACATTACAATTCTGGTGGAAGGATAGGGCAAGGAGACAATGAAGGAGGGGGTGACAGAAAAAGAATGTTTTTAAGAAATGATAGTGAGATGGAAATATTAATTATCCTGATTTTCACTGTGTACATGTACTGTAATATTACGCCATACTCCATAAGTATATACAATTTAAGAATAATATTCTATTCATTCAAAACACTAATATTAGAAAATGGATTCTTGGTAAAATTTAAGTAATTTTTTAAATGGTGGTTTTAACTGCCACAGTATAATATAAACCTACAAAGACTTAATACCTGGCATCAAGGAGGAGTGAGAGTGCAGCAAGAAGACCACACCAGCAAGCATTCACCATTTCTTCCCAAACAGCTCTATTAACTTAAAAGAAAAAAAGTATCCCATTTTATGGCAATTATAGATGGCACAGCACTCACCAATACATCAAATTCTAAAATCTCCCTGGTCATTTGACAATATCCTAAATATTCTATCAACAACTCAATTATATTAAGCCTTTAATATTTAAAATATATCAAATAGATAAAAACTTAGAAGCCACACTAATTGCAAACTTGAAGAAGTATTAAATGTTTTAAAATAGATATTGAAAGATCTTTTTATATACATGTTAACTATCTTTTTAAAAATCCATGTCAGCTTGTTCAACTGGCCAATCTTTTGATTGACTGCAATGTAACATGTTGCCTATGACTTAGCCAAGATATCTGCTACATACATTAGGAATCAAGCAAATAAGTAAGTACACTGAGCAAAATGTGACCAAATACTTTACCACTGACAATGGAATTACAAATATGTAAAGTTAAAAATAAACCTTATGGTATCAAACTGTAACAAGAGAAATTGGTATAATGTCATCATAGCATTTAACACTGTGTGTGTATGTGTGTGTGTGTGTGTGTGTGTGTGTGTATTTCCTATGCAAGGCAATATAAGGCACACCTAGTGTCCATGTATTTTAATACTATTCTCCAGGATTCCTTGGAAAATTGACTGACATATAGGCTACACAAGAAACATACAAGAGTAGTTTGGAACATCTTCTATTAAATGATAAGGAAGTTTTCAGAGAATGTCAAAAGGACACAGGACATCAAAAGGATACTGAGTCCAAAAGGATCAATCTGAGTATCAAATCTAATAACAATAGTCACAGATCATAATTCCTTAGGAAAAAATCCAGGAAGATACACTAATATAAATGAATAATAATAATAAACAATGAAGGGCACTGCTGTGGTATAAAGCTGATGTATTTTGTTATAAAAAGTTAATAATAAACTTTATACTGAAGAAACCAGGTTGACATATTAACCAAATGATATAAGTGAACAACTCCAGCAAGAAGACAAGTTGATACCATATTCTCCCTAATGTGTTCTTACATTAAATACAGCACAGGAACATTTCTAGGCAAATTCTGTCAAAAATGAATAAGTAACTCCAAATATGAAGGAACATAAAACAAACTCAACTTGTTAGGCCTGTACTTCTCAAAAATGATCCTGGACCATAAAGGACAGTAGTGAGGCAATTCATAAAATCTGAATGTGGTATGGGATTAAGTGATTATACTGGATGGGTCCAGATTTCTGATAGTGATTGTATGGTAGTACTTAAGATACTGCCCTTAGTTTTAGAAAAACTAAGTATTAAATATTAAGGGATAAGGGACATAATGTCTCCAATAGTTCACTCTCCAATAGTTCAACTCTCCAATAGTTCAAAAAAAGTATAGTGACGTGTATGTACATAGAATATTAAGGTAAATATAGCAAAATGTTAACAATTGGACAATAAGAGTGGATGATATATGGTAATCCTACTATTTTTGCCAATTTTCTGTAAAGTCAAGCTATTTCAAAATAATAATTAAAAATACAGAATCAAAATATACCTATTTCCTTATCCGTTTGGTCTGATGTTGACTGTAAATCTTGCTGTTCTGATGACTGCGTTGGTGAAGAAGCTGCTTCAGTGGTAGAATAACATTCTGCTGTAACCTCTCCTAACTCTCCTTCAATCATACTTGTGATTCCACGGACCAGATCCAGCAGACAATGGAATGCCACGGACATGGCATAGCCTTCTGGTATAGTTGGAGGCTCAACTTTGTCCAACATCTCTAGGCTGAAATTATGAAAAAATTAAAGTACTGAGAAGGTACAACCAAGAAATTAAAGAACTTTTTCAACAATTAGTAGATTTGTAGAAATTAAGATTGACAGAATAAGAAATATAAAGGGTCTGTTTCCTTTGAGCTCTTCATGGTATTCTAAGTAACAGAAAAATTAAGACCTGACACCTGACATAACTATTTTAATGCTTTCCCCCTAATTTGCCAATATTTGCATTGTTAATATAAGAAAAGTAAAGATATATAAAATATATCTTTTATATTTAAAACTTCAAAATTATAAAGCTTTTCAAACTCTGAAAATTATAAAGCTTTTCAAACTCTGACTTAGGTGGGCTCTTTGATTGTTTGTTGTTTTTTTTGGTATTTGGGATTGACCCCAAGGACACAGAATGAGTTATACCACTGAGCAATATTTGCAACGCATTTTATTTATTTATTTTTAAAATTTTGAGATAAGGTTTCACTAAATTGCCTAGGCTGGCCAAGAAATTATAATCCTTTTTCCCAGTCTCTTTGAATAGCTAGAATTACAGTCATGCACAACCACACCTGACTGACATAGGTGATTTGATTGATTGATTGATTGATTGATTGATTGATTTATGGCACTAAGGATCAAACTCAAAACCTTGCACTTGCAAGGCAGGCACTTACGCAGCTGAGCTAAATCCTCAGCCCCATAGGTGATTTTAAAAGAAGGTGTTGTAAAATAAAATTGGTCCTATGAAGGGGGAAGATGTTTTCACATAGGTGAAAAGCTTAACTGTGAAATATTCAGCTCACCTATCACCTCAGAAACAATCTGCAGTACAATGATAGAGCATCAGTGTGTCAAGATCAAATGACAGAACAGTTTCTAACTCATAGTTAGGAGGAAGCTTTCACGAGGAAGGACAATAAATGTTCTGTCTTAAATCAGAAAAAATGCGAAATCATGCTCCTAAATCCCTTAACATTCTGTCAGTACTATAAAGAAAGAATAATCCACTTGGGAAGGAACTAATGGTACTGAGACAATTGATTCTTCACATGTAAAAAAGAGATGCTGGATTTCTACCTCATATTATATACAAAATTAACCTAAAAGGAACTAAAGAATCTCTAGGAGATAAAAATTATAAAAACTAGAGTAAGACATAGACAAAAATTGTCCTGGCCTCAGATCAGGCAATGCTTATTAGATATAAGCACCACAAACAAGTAAAAATAAGATAAACTGCTATGCTTCAAATAGCAATATTATATTAAGAAAATGAAAAGACAGCTCAAAGAATGGGAGAAAATTTCACGAGCACGGCTATAATAAAAAAGATAAATAACAAATATTGCTTAGAATGTGGAGAAATCTGAACCTTTACACATTACTAACAGGAATATAAACTGTTACAGTTGCTTGGGCAAACAATTTGACAGTTCCTCAAAAATGTTAAACATAGAGCCATTACATTATCCAACAGTTCTACTCGGAGATACATACCCTAAAGACATGAAAACACATGTCTATAAAGAAATATGCAGGTAAATGCTCATAGCAGCAATATTTATAGGAACCAAACACTAAAAACAATATAAATATAAATGTTGAATGATGAAGAGACTAAAAACTGTAGTATATCCATAATTACTCATCCATAAAAAAGAATGAAGTACTAATTAATGTACAACTTGAATGAACTTTCAAAATATTATGCTAAATAAAGGAAGCTTGACCCAAAAATAAATTTTATTATAGTATTCCATTTATAATAAAGATTCAGAATAGGCAAAATCAGTAGAGACAGAAAGTAAATTGCTAGAGGCTAGAAAAAAGATTGTAATGGGTATAAAGATTCCTTTTGGGGTAATGCAAATATACTGGAACTAAATTGTAGGAATGCTTGCATAACTTTTAAAAATAGACCAAAACCATCAAATGTGCACCGTAAAAGGGTAAATTTTATGTTATGAAATTATCTCAGAAATAAAAAGAGAAATTACTGAAGAATACAATAAGAAAAGCTAATAAAATTCCCTACCTTAAATTCTAAAAATCTCTCAACCATAATTAAGACTACACAAATTACAGAATTAATAAAGAAATGCAGAATGTAGAATAAGCAATAATGGTACCTAAATACAGCAATCATTTATTGGGCAAATATTCTCAGCCTGATGCTATGTTTTGGAGGAGGGTGTGTTATCTCATTTAAATTCTCACGAAAACCTTAAATGACACAGATATAGTTATTAATTAACAGTTTTTAACTCAAGCCTGATTGACTCTAAAGTTTATCCATTGTAACCTCAAATACGTGGCAATTCTGAGTCTTTTAAAATTTGGGTAATCATTAGAAATATATTTATATTATTGATCAAAAAAGCTAAGTTCAGATGGGGAGAAAAGTTCAGGAACTTACTCCTTTCCAGGCCAACAAGCCTTGAAAAGTCACATAGTAATAAACCGGTGCTAAGGATTTTGTTAGTCAAATTTCTGTTCTCAAAGAACATATATCTATTTACATTGCTAAATACATGTTTGTTAAACTGAGTGACTAATGGCAACTCAAGAAGAAAAGACATGGACTCCATTAAAATTATAATAAATTAAAAACTAAAATTTCTATTTATATAGCTCTAAGAATATGATTAGATACTTTTTTGGTTCTGTTTTCTTCAACTGGATTTTACTGGTACATTTTGAATATATATAATGATCACAATCATCAAAATTTGTACCTGTACATGAAATAACTTGATTTTTTTTATTCTCCATTCCCCTACCCTCTCTTCAACCTGTCCTCCCCTCCCCATTTACAAAAGCTTTGTTTCTATTTTCTTCTTTTCTCACTTTTTTTACTTTTCCCTGAATAGCTAAATATTTAAAATAACTTGCTTCACATATAAGATCCAAAAAACTAGATACATTATTACTTCCATCTCATAGATGACAAAACTGAGATTTAAAAAAAAAAAGATTTGCCAAAGTTAACTAAGTTAGTATCAGATGACATAAGTCCAAGAGGTCTGAAATCAAGTCCTATACTCCAAAAAATCTATATAGAATAGCTGAGTACGTTTTTAGGGTTAAAAAAAAACTTTGTTTTAAAATGATGTTAGCAGTCTACAAACAGCCCACAAAAAATACAGTCCTAGAAAAATTCTCATGACAGAAGACCAAGAATTTTAGAGTATTAGAAATGGTAGATCTATCTTAGGATTCAATATTATCCCCGACAATATCATTCCTTATAAAATAATATGACTGCTACTTACTAGGTGGCTTTAGCACTGCCTTGAACTGTTATAGTCAGAATAGGTATCCAAGTTCCTCTATATTCAAATGCTGGTAGCAAAGTAACACCTCCGCCAATCCCTACCACTCCTGAGTTAGCTGGTGCTGAGACTGGGCCACCTGAATTATTATTTCCTAGTAAACAAAGGGGAAAAAGCAAAGATGCCAATTTACCACTTGATTACAAATTGTTAATATTCAAACACCTAATTAATCTTTGAAAATTTTTTCCTGTACCAAGTCTATTACACATACAAATAAAATTAATCCTAATTTGTTTACCGGATAATCAATTCCCCCAACTACCATTTTCTTTCTTGAATAAAAACTACTAAAGTAGAATTATTGCCGAATTTTTTATTGTCCCTTCTGTTAGTCTTCTTTGTCAGATGTAAATAAATAAAAATACAATCAGTTCAAAGTGATAAAGACAGTAAAGAAAAACAATAAATTATTTATACATTGATTTCCAAACAAATTTACACCCATATTAATGTCTTTTGTTTAAAGAGAGACTAACAGACTTTCTAAGATAATAACCATCAAGACTCTAAAGAAAAGAATCAGTAGAGTGTCTTTTAAAAGGGACAGCAACTAAACTTCTGTCGTAATGTTATTAGAGGAACTGAAAGTATACCAGAGAAGCAAATCTATTCTAAAACAGAAAATACAGTTGCCACAGTGCTAGCACATTATTCTTTGAATGTAAATCTTTATTAATGTATCCAAATTTCTCTAGTCATAATTTCTAGAAAATAGCCTCTCAGGATATATATCTTTACCAGCTTGGTTGGTTGTAGCAGGATTTCCAGTAGGAGGGACAAGAAACAAGGACTGGATAAAAGATCCCAGTGCATTCACAATATCACGAAAAACCTTGGTAGAATGCTGTTTCATATCATAAGACTGACAAAATGACCTGAAAAATATTTTTAAAACACTTCTGGGGAAAAACATTTGCACATATTAAAAATTCTTAACTATTTTTTTTTTACAGCAAGTAATGTTGCTAAAATAGCTTCAATGCTATATTCAAAGATTCTTCGTCATAGTTGAGTGATTTTATTAACTTAAGGACAAAGATTCAGAGTGAAGTCAAAGTCTAAAAAAAATTATTTCAGTTATTAAATTAACTCAATACATTTACATTCTGCTCCCCTAAGTTTTTTGGATACCTCCACCACACCCCTTCACATCCATATACTATATAATTTTATTTAAAAATTACATTTTGAGGGGAATAAATATCAAAGCTCTTCTTACTAGTTTATTAATCTATGACTTTTCCTACCAGTTTCTTAACCCATCTAGTTAGCAAATACTACTGAAGTTTTACCTTAACAGCTGAGGTTGCACACAGAGCCTGTGTATTGATTCTACTGCAACAGCTCGCAGCCACTGTGGTTTATCTGCATCCAGAAATTTGACCAGAAGTGACAGAAATATCTCACACTCAGTTACCTAAAAAGGATAAGATTTTTTATATTTCTTTAAGTCAAAGAAAATAATAAATTGTATTCTTACTACTAACTTAGTGGCAAACCAATAAAATCTTTCAGACTTGAAATAAATTCTTAAAAATGATTGGACAAAATGGGAGTAGTTTTCCATAAGTAGCTTAATTATAAGGAAAAGTTAAGAGTAAAAACAATACTTCTAAATACATCCCTGAAAACACTTGTGATCTATAACATGGTTAATCTTTTATCCTTATTTTTTAGAAAGCACAGTATACCATCTTGTCCCCTCTTATTCCTGGAAATTGCCCTTTAGCATGTATCAGGCACACTGCTAACAGGATGTATACTCTACCCTTCAGCTTTTCTATATTTTCTTTTATTAAGAAATAGAGGCAATAAGTTAATATCTGGGCACCTGTCCTAGGTGATTCGAGGGCACAAAAACACCTAGCTCAGATAACAGAAATGGGAAAGAATAAAATAGGTATATCTCTACCTGAATAAATAATTTCTTCTAGTCACTCTAGATAACAGTAACACAACAAACTTTTGAATATTAGTTATTCTTATCTCTGATCTACTTGACAGAGATAAGCTGGCATACCTAAAGAGAGAACAAGATTCTCTAGGTCAATGTTTCCCAAAGTATGGCTACTAGACCCCTTAGGGGTTCTTGAGACCATTCCCATGAAATCAAAATTATTTTTAGTCTATGTGCTGCCTAAGCAAACACTAAATTATTTTTATAATAATACTATACTTCTCATCTTCAAGCTGGTAACATTTGACCTGACAATACAAACGCTATGGTGGATATAACAGATAGTACCTTAGCAGGAATCAAAGTAATAAAACCAAACTGTGTTAGTGTCATTTTATATTTCACTATCACCTACAATTAAAGTATATACATATACACTATATAAATTTTATTTATGAAAAATAGCAAAAGTGAAATAAAATATAAATTGTTGATTTTATTAAGCTTGACTCTAAGCAAGTCTTCTAATACTCTCCCTATACCTCCTAACTTTACATGCTGACTGGTATTTCTATATCTTAATTATTTTTGCTTACATTTTTAAATGTTTTAATTATAAAAATACATAGATGAAATTCACTCTTGAAATGATATGTAAGTATGAAAAAATGGGAAATACATATGGAGTGCTTTTGCTGTGTATCAAAATTATGCTGGGGGTCTGGAAAAAACACAGTTGTATACTGAACTATCTGCCTTTTTTTCTTCCCCTATAGAATATGTTTTTCCATGACTGATTAGTGGACATAAGAAGAAAAAGGAGAAATGTTTTCTTATTGTCTTATCCCAATTTACAATAGTTAAGCCAACATTCTAGAAAGAGGAAGAGAAGCCTTTTTAAGATGATGTAGCCAATTCTTAGAGAATAAATGGGGGGATGGTATACAGCTTCCCCAGTAACAGCAATAAACCTTTCTGAATATTTTGACTACCACATGGCCTGACAACTATTTAACAGAACTACAGCAACTACGCTGGCTCATATACTTCTTTTTATTTTTTTCTTAAAGTACAGGGCACTGAACTTAGGACCTTGCACTTGTCAGGCAGGTAGTTATGCCTCTGAGTTGTATTTCCAGCTTCTCTCTTTTTAAAAATCTCTCCATTCCTCCCAACTTTCCAGGTTTACAGATATTTCTATATCTTAATTATTTTCACTTTTGCTGTCTTTCCTACTTTTCAAATGTTGGGGATATAGCTTACCCTGGCAAGTGCAAGGTCCTGAGTTCGATTCCTGGTACAACCCCATCCTAAAGTTCTGAATTAAATTTTAAAAACTAATAGATAAAGCACTATCTACAGAAACATTATATACTATTATATATACAAACATTTATGGAAATTAGCACTTACCAAAAGACTGTAAAACTGCTTAATCAGAACAGATACTACTCTCAGCAAACGCATGCAGATAGGAAAATATGGTTTTTCAACTGGTGCTGGGGAAGATGAAGTGCTGGATCCTTGTCTGAACTTTATATTTGGAGAAAAGAGTTTTATCACAAGAGGACACACCCTTTCTTTTAGGAGGAAGCTAAATTCCTGGTGCTGTTTGTAAAGCAAAAAAAAAAAAAAAACAAGAATTTAGTTTGTACTTTAAAACACAGACTCACTAATAAATATGACCTGTTACTAATCAGTATAAATTTACTTAATTATAGGTTTATATATTTATATTTTATAGTAGAATTGTGAAATTCGTAATAGTCTTAATTATTTCATAGGTTGAGGAATTTTGTAGAGAATTCTTAAATCTCATAGATATTGTCATTCTATATTAGCATATTATGCACAAAGTTTTCCTTAACCTGTTAATTCCTTATCTGTATTACCTAAGAGCAATTTTATTCTAGTGACAAGATAAAACTTAGTCTGCATTTAATAATTAATTTTATATTTTATTTTGTGGTTTTAATCATCTAAATTTCATTGAAGCTAAACACAAAAAATATAAAAATCATCCAATCTAATCCTTTAATCTTAAAAGGAAAATAAATCAGAGTAATTTGCTCAGAAACAAGTTTTAATATTTTTTACATATAAAAAAATCAGAAAACACAGTTAAGTAATAAAAAGTTTTGTCTAATCTTACCTTCTGAAAATAAGTTAGTCATTATTGCTAACTTCTGATGTATACCCTTCTATTCTTTTATATATGTTTTAATGTACTTTTAAATCTTTCCTCTCAAAAGAGCTATTAATAGTTAAGTGATCTGAAACTCTACCCTAACATCTGCAGTTAGTTTGACTGCCAAAATTAAAGGTATGGTTAAGTACATTTTCTCATATCATAAAAATAATTTTTATATATTAATATATACATTTACAGAAAGTTTTTAATGAAAAACTAAAACAAAACTTCCTAACAAAATAAGGAGACTAATAATACACTGTGTATCACTATGTTAAAGAACAAACATCGTTTTTAAAAGCTTTACCTATTCATTGTTTCCCCAGCACTATCACATCCTATTCAATTAGGATCTTTCTCTCAATTAGTCTTGTAAGAGGAAGGATTTTGTTAGGTCCCCGCTGTCTGAGAGACATTACAATCATCACGGCAATGGTTCAAAGCTGTGCCATGATAATGCACACCTCCTTCTTCCCAGAAGCCCCTGTGGCTTCTCCATCCCAAAAGTCTGCCAAAGCTCAGGAATGTAAAGGTTTACCAATCCCCTGCACTCTCACAAAATCCATCAGCTCACACCAGCCACCAGAGCCCTACCCCATCAGAGCCTATATCAGGCAGAACCTGCCCTTTGCCTGCAGGGAGCCGCCAGCCTTCCTTGTGGTGACTCCCTCTGTGCCCTCCCTGCTTATTAAACTCTCTTCCTATCTACCTGCCTCCGATGCTGTAGACGGAGTACAAATCACTCAATCAGATTTCACCAGTCTTATTTAACTTCTGTATTCTTTGGCTGAATGTGTAAATGATAAGCAAAAAAACAAAAACAAAAACAAAAACAAAAAAAACCCTAAAATTTATCTCTGGAAGAAAATTTTGCAGAATTAAATTTGAGGATTGGGGTTGAGGATATAGCTCAGCGGCACAAGTGCCTACCTGGCAAGTATAAGGTCATGAGTTCGATCTCTGGTACAAAAGAAAAATCAAATTTGAGGATCTTACACAGTGATTATTCCCTACAGTAGAGCAGGAATAATAAAGGAAGAATTTTGTGAGAATGAAAAATCTGCAATAAATATATATATCAGGAAGTGGTAAGTGCTATTAAAAAAGAGGTAACAAAGATAAGGGTGCTGGCATGATGAGAGCTGATCACTTCATACAGAGCACTTGGGGACATTTGTCTTATAAACTGACAATTGAGCAAAGAAAGAAGGAAAGCGTTCTGTTCTCAGAAAACATCAGATACACAGACAGTGAGGCAGGAGTCTGCTTGATGCAATTTAAAGAACAATATGAAAGATAAAGTGGCCACAGGGTGTGAGTAAGGAGAAGAGTACAGAAAGAAAAGATTCAGGACTACTGGATACTAAATAATAAGCTGTAGGATCCCATAAGGCTTCATCTTTTACTCTAAGTAAAGATATTGATTGAAGCACTTCTACAAAGAACTAAAGAGATCTGACTCCTTTTAAAAGACCATTCTGAATGTGGCATGACAAAACAGCCATAATGGGGTAGAACAAGTATGGACACAAGGAGACCAGTTAGAAAGCTAATCAGATAATTCAGGTAAAGTGAACATGGTTCAGACGGTAATTGTGGTGGCAGTGAGTAGTAAGAGGTGATTAGGTCCTGGGTATATTTTGAAGATGATGGTTGGTGTATGGGATGTGAATAATAATGAAGGTTAAGAAGAGAAACTGATTTTGAGTTTGTAGCAACATAAACTCAAAAATTCCAACTGTGTCACTTAACAAACCATGAAACCTTGGATAAATTATTTAACCTTCTGTAAGTCATACTTTTATCATGAGTAAAGTAGGAGTAACTGCTACTTTTTAGGCATTGGAAAAATTCAAGAGAATATGATTATTCTATTATTATGATTATCATTCCAAATAAAAGACTGTTGGACAAGTTATACATAAATACTGCATTTTGTATAAAATGGAATCACCAGTAAATATTGTTCATTATTATGAAAAGCAATTAACAGTTACCTAATGCGTACCAAAAATTATGAACCACATAAAAATAACTTCAGTTCTATCACCCAAGCCAAAAGATCTTATACCTTACAGCACTTGAGTTATATAGTCTGTAGGTTGGGAACAAAGGATAAAATGGATTAGCGATGAAGACCATGGGGTAGGGGAAGCGGTTACTATGGTTGCGGAAAGACCTAAATTTCACTTAAACAGAAGAGAAATGGTATATGTGACCACCCAGTACTACCAACTCAATTAATTTGATGGGAGATAATATCTTCCAAAATGCATATAACCAAGTACTGACTGACTGAAACCTTTCTCCCATGCCACATCCCCTCATCTACCATTATTTAAGCAAAAAGCTAGATGCTATGTAGACAATCTACACAGAAGCCTCTGGTTTTAATATTTTCTTGCTTAAAACACTAAAAGATCTGAATTACAGTTCAAGATATGCTAATAACTAAGGGGTTTATAGAGGTTACTGAATTTAGTTTTTCAAGTAAAATGAAATGTTTGAATTCATCATTCTTTTTTCCCTTATTTTCTGTTTAAGATATTCTGTATTACACATTACATTTACTAGTATTAACTATGGTTTTCTGTTATTAAAAAACACACAACTATTGCCTGCTGAATTGCTGTGTGCCTATAGTCCAAGTTAGCTGGAAGGTTGAGGCAAGGGGATCACCTGAATCTAGAACTCATAGGTCAGTCTGGGCAACACCGAACAAGATTCTACCTCAAAAAACTAAACACATAACAATATATAAACAGGTTTTAAAAATCAGTAATTCCTTTAGGGTTTTAGATATAAAACAGCTCACATACATTTCTTTGATAAACTCATTTGTTGGGAAATACCTAACCAGATAAAATCTCTAGGGATTTCTTCTAATGTTAAAATTTCAAAATGTTAGAGTCCTAAAAATGATAAAAGAAACAGCACATTATCATACATCTATACTCTGAGGCTGTCTTTGCATCTTTTAATGTGGGAAAAAAATGCATGTTGCTTTCTAGAAAAATATTTGTGAAAAAAATTAAAGATCAATTTTATTACAAGACAGTATTGATGGCTTACATGTAAAAAGACTTGTGGAAAATCATTGAGGACTGACTCAAGCAATTCGAGGCCAAATGTCCGAGTCATTTCCGTCATCCCCACTAGCCAGTAAGGGGCATCAGCATTAACCAACTGACAAAGGTCCTGGAAAATAAATAATTTTGTGTGCTACAATGAAATATACTTTTCGAAATTCAGTTCATGCACTTAAAAAGAAATCCTCTTCATTAGAAACATCAGTAGTTCAAATTGTATGTATCTATGTATACATACAATTTGATTGTAATTATGTATCTATCTATTTGATAGATACATAAACTCTTATAAAAACATGTAACTATTGACAAAATATAAACAGATAATCTCTCTTAAAGTAATAAATAATACTTTATCATGTTAATCAGGTATATAGTAAATATAGAGGCTGTTCTTTAATCTTTCATATTTAAATATTGCTTCTACATTTTAAATTCTACATTAAAAATTAAATCAGACAAAAATTCAAAATAAAAATTTAATAAATAATAAGAATTAAATTTTTTAAATCAAAAATTCACACCAAACTGTAATAAAGTTATTTTTGTTAATTGAAGTACCTGGAAGAGCATATAAGCATCTTTAGCACATGGTTTGAGGGTGCTAACAGATCTCCTATTACTATTTCCTTGGACCAGTACTGGTTGTTCTATATTATCTAGAATCAAAAAGGGATAAACTTTATAGTTAATAATGGCCTTTAATAAATCATACATTCTATTTAAAAGCTAAGGTTAAAATAAATACTTATTTAATTATAAACCTTAAATTTGAGAACTATATCTTCAAAATGAAACAATAAATGAGAATCTATTTTTATACAAATGCCATAAAATCACTGTTTAATGTCATAGTCACTTTAATAAGCTTAGAGTATCTTTATCTAATACATTTGATTTGTCCAGTCTCCCATTCATCAACTTCTTTATCTCATGGATATGAAAATGACATGATCTTTGAACATGCCTTTGAATATCAAATATATACAAGTTTATCACATTATTAATTCCTCTACCATGTCACTATCTACAGAAGAATTAACTACTTGATAAAATCTGAAAAAATAATTTCTACAGCAATGAAAAGTTAACAAATTATTGAAATTATAACATGTCAGAATGGAATATCTGACATTTCTCTAAAAAGACAATTATTTTAATTTAATAAGTTTTAAAAATTACAATAAAGGTATTTACTAAAAAAGATTACTCTTTATAATGTTACCTATTCAAACAGTGAAAAAAATATATTCAGGAAGACAAACAGTTTAAAATATCAAATACCACATAAGAGTCCAACAGATCTGTTCAATAAATTACTTACTAGTCAACATATAATGCAACTACTAAAATTCAAATTATATGAATAAAGCAAAAAAACAAAAATTCACAGACTGTAATATTTGGCTAAAATGTGAAATTATCATCTTCAACAGAAAATTATGCATATGTAAACATAAACATGGAAATGAAGACTTTTTCAATGATACTTTTTAAAATGATAAAATTGTGACTTAAAAAACTTCCCACTATTAATACAATGATATTGTTTTGGTATTTTAAAGTTGTCTAATTTTTGGATATTCGAAGTTGATAGGGCAAAGGCTGAAAATTAGTAAAAGTGATCATACCTGTAAACATCACCCACAATCATAATGAAATCATGTTACACCTTACCTTTGTGGCGTTCATCTTCAGCAACCATTCTCTCAAACACAACAGTAACAACTTGCCGCACTGTTGCAGCAGCTGTGTTATTCGTAATATTATCTTTTGTGAAGTGTAATCGAAAACAAAGGACGATTGCCTAAAAAAAGTTTTTATTTAGTGTGAAATAAGATTGAGGCACATAGCTACTTATTATTTTTATCAGATATAACCTACACTTAAACGATTACATTTGATTCTTTCAGAGACATTAAAAGTCCCATGTTTTCACATAATACAGCTACAAATAGCTCACATTTTACAATAATTCACTCTCAGCAAATATATAAGATTAGCTTACATAACATGTAACATCTTTCAAAATATTTTTTAATATGTATAGAATGTTGTATCATGCTTTTATTTTTCCTGAATGACTTGCTTTGCAAATAGCAAGTAGTCAAAATCTGTTACAA
This sequence comes from Dolichotis patagonum, assembly GCA_004027295.1. Taxonomy (NCBI): domain Eukaryota; kingdom Metazoa; phylum Chordata; class Mammalia; order Rodentia; family Caviidae; genus Dolichotis; species Dolichotis patagonum. Next base: position 97,202 of record PVJX010003093.1, read on the forward strand.
CGCTAAGTCATTTGGAGCAATGCTACACAAATTGCTAAGCATATAAATAAAATGCTACTTTATAATAGGAGCCATTCATTTTTCTCCTTAAATTCAACTTAAGATACAATTTCTGTAAAATACATTGTATCTTTACAAGCATATAATGTGATGAGTTCTGACTAATATATTAGACCATGAAAATACAAGCAACAAACACAACACAGGACGTCTCCATCACCCCAAAAGTTTCCTTGGGGACATTTACTAGTATGTCTCTTCCTCCACTGTTGGCCAAGGTAACCACTTAGCTGCTTCTCTCACTACAGATTAACCAGCGTTTTGTATCATTGTATATAAACAAATTCATTCAGTATCATTGTATATAAACAAATTCATTCAGTATCTGTCTTCTTTCACTTAGCATAATATTTGTGAAGTTCATCTATTATGCTATCAGTAATTTGTATCTTTTTTTATTACTCACTAGAGTCCACGGTATGAGTATACCACATTTTGCTTATCTGTTCACGTACTGATAGACATTTGGTAAGTTTTTAGGTTTTGGTTGTGAATGAAGCTGCTATATATGTCTCTGCAAGGACATACGTTTTCATTTACACTGAATAAACATCCAGGAGTAAAATGGCCAGGATACATAGTAATATGGGTGTGACTTTCTAAAAAACTATCAGTTTCCCAAAGTAACTTTACAATTTGACACTCCTGTCAGTAGTATATATGAATTCAGAACTATTTATATCCTTCATGATACTTGATATGGTCTTTTTAAGTTTTAGTTATTCTAACAGATATTTAACAATAACTCCTGTGGTCTGAATTTAAACTTCACTGATAAGTTTTCACAGTTAGCCTTTTTTCATGTGTTTGTTCACATTTGAATATTTTATTTTGTGAAGTAGCTGTTGAAATAATTTGTTCATTTCTTACTCAGTTGTCTTCCTATAAAATAATTGTAACAGTTCTTTATATAGTTCAGATGTATGTTCTTTGTCAAATACTTATATTTCCCCCCATTCTGTGGTTTCTTTTACAATTTGCAGATTTTGTAATCTCAATATCACAAAGATTTTCTCCTATATGTTCTAACAACTGTATAGTTTGAAAATAAGTTGTTCTTGAAAAAACTTAGATTATAATGCCTTATAACTCTAATTTAAAAATTTAAAGGAAATAAGCCTTTGATACAACTATTACTCTTCATATTTCAATATAAAGGAAAGGGACATTCAACAGTTATATATAAACTTGCATAATGTTCAATTTTGGTTTTGTTTATTTGTTTGCTGAGAAAGGGCTCACTCTGTAATTCAGGTTGGCCTTGAACTTGCTGAGATCCTCCTGCTTCAATGCTGGGATTATAGGTGCGGGCCACCATACCCAGTTGCATAATTTCTTTATATTTGATTTTCATCCTCAATTATTTAGATTTCAATTACCTAACATACTAAAATAAATCCTACAGTCAATTCTTATTTCTATAGTAGATAAACTAATAATCATTTATAAAATCTTAATTAGTCATACCAGAACAATAATTTAATAGCGAGAAACCAACAGGAACTGTATATAATAAAGTGTATACTTTATAAAAATACTTAAACATTACATATAGCAGATATGAGCTTAAAAGAAAAAAGTATTTGCAATTAAGTAAAATCTTATTGATCTGAGATCAAACAAACTTGACAGACAGAAATATTGCTTGAGACAACATACAGCTTAATACACGTCTCTATTTTAAAGGCTATCCACCCTTAAAAGCATGCAAATTATAATAAAACTATTACTGAACATCCAAAACATTCCTTACTGTAAATCATAGACACTATTCCCTAAATTATTCTTTTCTGTACTTTAGAGATACTTAGTAATTAAAAATTTTATAGATGTAAATAAATAAAACTGTTATATATTCCAAAGAGGTTGGGATGAGTGAAGAAATGAGAAATAGCTATCGTAAGTGCAGCTTTACCCAGTAAAAATGCTGAAAGGAGAATTCTCTAGCCACTTAAGAGATAGATTTGAACTATTTGGTTTACATAACATACACATATGAAATTACTTTTTAAAGAGAGTGCTGTCACAGAGAATCTAAACAACTCAACACAATACCATACAACACATTTTCCCTTTTCTGCCATTCTGATTCTTTCACACCTTTTCTCTTATGTTCCTATTTCCCATTAATAACTAACCCATCAGCAATACCCACTGGGCTCTGAAAATTATTTTAACTCTTATTTAGAGAAAGTAAGGTTCCAATGGCCATTAAAGCGAGGCGTTTATCATCACAATGGCTACAGGGAAGTTGGGTTTAGTTCTGAAACACCAGGTTTTTCTCTTGCAACCAGCTTATTCAGATACTTTTGAAAATCATTTATGAACTCTGATGAATGAATGCCTACCTTAGAAAGTGCCTCATCATGAACTACTGTATTGGTTGTTAAAAGAACAAGAACTGTTTGAAGTAGCTTAAGTTCTTCAAGACTATTTTCCATTAGCTGCCAAAGCATGTTAATTATATTTCCAGCAGCAGTCTGTAAAATAATTTCATAATCATCAATAAATAAAATACAGGTGTTGAGGTTCCCAATAACAAAACCTTTCCAGTAACAAACCTTGCCTCATCTAGAGGGAATTTCTTGATTATAGCAAAACAAAACACATATTTTAACATCCACAGATTCACACATGTCTCAACTAATTTGAGACTTACAACCAATTAATTTTCTTTTTGAAAAAGGTAAGCTTCTTTAAAAATATAGCAAATAGTAGCATGCAGTTCTAAAATATCTAGCCACAAATCAAAGCTCATTTCTACAGTAACAGGTTTTTCTTTATCTGGAAACAAGTGTTATACACAAACTGTGTGTCTACTGTTTCTTATATATTACTTTATTTGTATATTAAGAACATAAAAAGCAACCCAAATTAACAATGCATTGTATATTCAATTAAAACTAACATTATTTAGGATGCTAACTAATAAAGGGCAAAATAATTGGCTACTTCTATAATAGTAATAAGGTAAAACCATTAATTTTGTAAGCAAGACGTAGGTTCATGGTAATGAAATATTTTTTCTTGTTTTGCCATCATCAGGTTAGACATAAACATCTACGTTAACGAGCAATATATCATCACTATCGATCATTTAGAAAAGCTCTTATTTTTCCACCTATATTTAAAAAATATTATGAGTTATATTAGATAACTACTGAATGATACTGAAAACTGGCTTAATTCTAAATTTATTTTATTAATGAACTGTGATTTCTAATACAAAAAATGACCTGACAAAATATTTTTTATCTTGACTAATTATGAGTGCTCTAAGATAAGAAAAGCGGACGATATTTTTTCCAAGTCATTCATTTTATTTTTAATCAGATTTTACTAGTACATTTTATATTTGTATAATGATCACCTTCGTCATAGAGAATTTGTACTTGTACATGATATAACTAATATTTTAAAATTATTTTCTTCAAGTGCAGTCAATATTCATAAAACTATTTCACATTAAGTATTAGTTATGTTTCATTCGTCCCTGGAAAGCTCCTGATCTCACTCCTACATGCAGTTTAGATAAAATCTTTGTATTACCTCAGACACAACTTCATGTGACATGAGTCTCTGGATGGCAGCCAAACATAGCTGAGTGATCTTCGGTTCCTTGGTCCCACAACCCATTAGGAAAGGCTGTACAACCTCTGAGCTGTTTTCCTTCAAGGCTTTGTTTAGAACACATGGAAGACAAATTTTCACATTTAATTCATAATCAGAAGTACATTTCATATAATCACAACCATTGATGATCAACATCACTTTATGTAAAATAAACACCAATAAATATCAGGTAATAGGAGTTAAAATACAGTCCACATACAGTACACACTGTGATCTAAACTGTATCCATTTACTAAAGCTTTCTCATGCTTCTATCTTAATACTCTGTCCTTTGTTTCTTCTTTATCTTCTGCTATAAGCTTTTTAAGGCTATGTACTCCCAACAGTTCAATGAAAAACTATTTCTTCATATAGAGATGGAGGGAAAATACATAGGAATTCATACCCTAGATCAGAAAGAATAATTAAAAATAGTATGTATATCATCCTTACCATACTTGTGAATACATATTCAGAAACTTCCTAGAATTTCATTATATGCCTTGAATTTAAATAATTTTAATTTCTTCTCAAAGAAATAAACACATCTCCTTTAAAACAACAGCTTTTCTCTTCTTAACTGAACACACATGATGTAATTCCAAACCCCAAACTCCTTCTACCAAGTTAATTCTCTGAGAAATTTTAAAGGGGCAAAATTCATAAAGACACAGAGTTTTTCAAAAGAAACTGAGTCATCCAGAATGACCATTAAAAGGCAAAACCGCATTAGTTTTATTGTTTCAACCCTACGTTTCTTCTCCCAAGCTCTCTTTATCGTATAGTAAATTAAGACACCAATTTCCTACAGCATGCTCTACAAAACTCCTCATTAAGTCAGCATACCTTACTGAGTCAACAGCTAAGGTATGGCAAATAGGAGTGACAACAGCTTTTCCAAAAGAGCTTCCTCTCCTTATTTCCTTGCTTTCTTTTGCATAAAAGTTTTAACTCAAACCCAAAGATATAAATTTCCCATAACAATGACTCAAAACATTACTATGAATGATTAAATGTCACTGTAAAGTCAATCATAAAGTTTTAATAAAGTGTTAAATATCCAGTCTAAGGCTATCCACATCTATCTCTGTTGAATACTCTATTAAACGTTCAGGCAAATTAAAAATTTTCAATAATAACAAGGTACATTTGGCATTTTTGACATTAGCATGTGTTTCTCATTTAAGCATCATACTATTCCTACACAAGGCATGATTTGGCCCAAGTGATTCAACAGATAGGTGGTAAAACCACAATTTGAAGATACTATCTTCTAATTACTCTTTCACCATTATTCCCACATTAAGTGCCACTCTTTAAATAGCATCCTGATGATAATGGAAATTAAGAGAGGGCTCAATCATCCACATTTTAAAACTATCTGCCTAAACTCTTCAGATAAATAAAGGGTCACAAAAAAAAAAAAACAATGTATTTTCTTAAAAGTATAAGAGGACAATGATTTCAACATATACTTGTAATATCATAAAGAAAGAAAATTGATGTGAAGTAAGCAATGAGAATACCATCTAACTGTTTAGAATTTTTCTTCACAATTTCATGTTCTATACCATCAAGAGCTTGGGAATATCTTATTTCTTGAAAGAGTACTTCACCATTGTTTCTGGGATTTTCTTCTAAACCAGTGACAACCATTCTGCATTTTTTGACACTGGTATGTTTTCTACCTTATGTTAACAAAGTTTTTAACAACTATTGTGACACTTTAAATAGCAATTAAACTGTATATAAGTGGCCACAACAAATGCACATAACTCAACAGAAGTGATAATAACATGATTAAGAATGAACCAATTCACACACACATACCAAGAAAGAAAACTATACCACTAATAACATCACTTTTAAGATGCATGCTGTTGTAGGGAATAGTACAGTTGAAAAAACTGTGTATCTTAGATCAGCAAATAAGGTGCATCAAAGTGAAATGTATGCATGTCCAATATAGTTAAGTCTATCATGGTGAGAAAAATTTAAAGTAGTAATAATTTTTAACATTTTTATATAACATAAAGGAATCACACACATATATCTACTTGTTTCCCTTGTTTCCCAATTTATATGAGAATATAAAGATCAAAGGAAGATTTTTTTGTTATCCTAATAGATAATACAAATAATTGATGTATCTATTCTACATCTTTTGAAGCACTGTTTCAAAAAGAAAAACATCTGGATCACAACTCAGCAAGAGAAAGATCAGAAGAACAAAGAGTTTACTGATCTGCTTTTCTTCTTTCAAATGTAAAAGTGCTCAGGAAACTAAAATTAATCTGAATCTTTTGAGTACAGCATATGGTCACTCTATATACAATAATTATAATGATAAACTATTAAAGGGTAGTCCCTTCTCCTATGAATGTCTGCATAGGAGAAGAGATTTCAAAAAAATGTTGAGGAAAATACTATATAGCAATGTAAAGACACCTGGCATCAACCATTTTATATGTCATTCCAGAAAAAACAGAAAAAGTTGATTTGTTTAAAAATCTAAATTCTCTAATCCAGTATCCATCAAAATACAAGAATAGATTTTGGTGGGAAGAAGAGAAAAAGTTTACTTTCCACCTAAGTCCCTTAAGAAGCATAACTCTTTAACAGAGTAACACTGAGTTTGATATATGTTGTACTTCCAAATTACATAATTTTGAGATCAAATGATGCACTGTCACACACCTGGAAGAGATCCAACAGGTCCCCATATCCTAGGGGTTTCCTTGCTCTGAGCATTTTCACTGCATAATTGCAGTTTTTATCCTGAAAAAAAAGAATTTAACTAGGATACCCTACTATAAATCACACTAACAGGGGTTAATAAAAGTTTCAATGTGATTAGTTTTAACAATAAAAAGGTTTAAATCTTATGAAAGAAATAAATGTGACTTAGATATTACTTCTATCTTCAAAATGCCTAAAATCTAGTTCTGGGAGAGACTACTATTTCTAACAGCATTTTAAAAATTTAATGGGCTCACAAAGACCAAAAATACATTCTAGTAATTCAAGAAAAAGAGAACAAATAAAAGTAAAGGCAATTTCTTATTAAAAGCACTCAGAAGAAAAGGGAACGGTTATTCTACAAAAGATGTTGGTACAATGAGAAGTTCTGCAAAGGAAAACACTAGATTTTCGCATCACTCTGTATATTATAAAAAAAAAAGCCATAGGAAAAAAACAAACAAAAAACCCCCCAAAACTATAAACTATGTAGAAGGAGAAGGGCATCCTAAATTTAAAGCAACAAAAGAATTCAGAATATTTAGAGTATTTAAAATAAAAAGACCCTACATTAAAAAACTAAAAGGTATGTCAAAATTCTATACGCATACTGATAGTAGCTGAACGCAGCCATGGGTATATTAAACTGTTATGGTTTTAAGTAGGGGTTAAATATACAATTTTAAAAGATTATAACATTACTGATATCCTTATTATGAATATACATTTAAAAAGCAGGTTATGTAATTTTTCTATGGCACGTACCTTCTCGATTTCTAGTATACTCTAAGCTAGGGTAGTAAGAATTTGTAATATTTAGCAGTTAAATGTAAGTTTTAAGGCATTTAGCTTTGTAAATAAAAAACTATGTTGTTATCACTCATTTACAGAGTTTTCTCATTAAAGAAAATGGAGACGTTTAGGTAACAATTTTTATATCTGAATCGATGCTGACATTACCTGGCATAGCATTTCCACTTATGTCAGCATTCATGACAGCAGTGAAAACAAAGAAAAATAAACATTAAAGGAGGATGCTTAAAAGAAGGGGCGATATAAAGCAAAAATTTATGCTGCAATGTAAATGTTTTTCCTATGTAAAATAAATGTAAGAAACCTAAGTTGACTAAAAATCTATGCTGAATATCATTAATTAATTGACCCTAATTAAGGATTCTCATTTTTGCAGCAACTCTTTGTATTTTCTGAATATACCAAAACATTGGAATTCAATGTCTCATCTCATTTGAGACATCACAATTGTTTGGAATCTTTGATATTCATTATATCACAAAAAATAAACTAGGCATGATAGTACACACCTAGAATCTTAGCACTTAGGAGGATGAGGCAGGAAGGTTGCCGTGAGTTCAAATCCAACTTGGAATACATAGTGAGTTCAAAGCTAGCCTAAACTACCTAGCAAGCCCCTATTTCAAATTAAAAAAAGTACTCTATAGTTTCAAGTATTATAAGGAAGTAAATAAACTGAGCCTAGTAGTGCGCACCTTTAATCCTAGTAGTTGGGGAAGCTGATGCAAGAGGAACCCAAATTCAAGTCCCACTCGAGCATCTTAGCAACACTCTTTCTCAGAATAAGAAAATTTTAATAAAAGGCTGGCAATATAGCTCACTGGTACAGCACTCTCTGGGTTCAATCCCTAGTAGCATCAAAAAAGTAAATACTTCTCAAGAAATAGTTAATTAAAAGCTTTTTCTCAGTATTCACTGTGCTCTGAATAAACTATGTAATTTTAAAATTATATAATAAATAATTTGAATTTGTTTTTAAAAGCCTTTGATTTTCAAATGATCTTTAATCAATATCCTTTAGATTATCAATGCTATAAATACTTGTTTAAAAGTAGTACAATAAAGATTAAATGCCAGTATCTCCCTCATGTACATGGGTCTGGAGATTAACACATGAATTAACACATGAATTATTGTACACGTATAAAAACATGTTGTGAATTAATATGAATAAAACAAACTAAAATTAAAATAGTAACAGTCCATTTTTTAAACTCAAACTACCTAACCCAAAATTTCTTACTTTTCCTTAAGATTAACTAGATATTTTATTCATATAGAACAATGTCCTTAGAAGAAATCTATCTTATGTCTTCCATCAACTATAAAACCATTGAAAACTTCAATTTTGGAGAGCACCATTATATCAGCAATGATAGTAGCAAATGTAAATATTTACAATGATATTCTAATATGATTGGCCTATATGTCTCCAACTTAAAAGTATCCAGGTCATAATTTATCTTTAAAAACTATTTCTTCACAGTAGCTAACCCACTCAACATGCATCTCCCAAAATATAGTATCTGCTCATTCTTCCAACCATACGTACCTTTGTCTTTACCTACCATGTTCACTATATTCCTCAATATGCACACAGAGCATTATTCACTGTTGTCACTAATGTTACAAAACTATTTGGTGCTTTTGATTGACTGTTGAAAATCAGGCAAGAAGCTCTGAGACAGACGCAACCTAGGAGAACTAACCCTAAGGGTAAATTTCAAACAAACCTAGTAGCCTCCCATCCTTAAACTGTACCCTTCCTAAAAAAAACTTTTTGTAACACTCTAAAATCTCACAAATTAGGAGTTCATTGGTATTCTTTTTAAGTGTAAAATCTGTAAGAGTGAAATTCTTTACTATTTAGATTTTGTGTAAATTAACTTCTTTTCTGCTATTCTAGCTGAAAGCAAAGGCACTACCGGCACTATAAATACAGACTGACACATCAATGGAGTAAGCAAAAGTTAAGTATGAAACACTGGGAAGGGGTAGCTAGCACGGAAACCTTGAGATAGCATGGCAGCACACCGCAGGAGGAGGAACACTGGCTGTCAACACACCTGCCTTTGAATCTGTCTCCATTACTTATCATGTGACTTAGAAAACTAACTTAATCTCTTTGTATCTCAATGTGGTCTACTGTAAGATAATATTTCCCACAAGATAGTTTTCTACAAGATAGAATGGTACAAATATCTCACATATAACAGTCTGAAAAAAAGAAACCAAAAAAGTTACCATCATTTCCATGTTCATCATTGAGACAAGATCAGAAAATAGCAAAGAAGAAAAAAGAAGGAAACCCGGGTGGGGGTAGAAGAAAGCTAAAAAGAAACTCAACAATTTCTCCTTGAAAATGAAATTCAATCAAAAGACATTATTTAAAAAATTATTTTAAAAAATTTATTTCCTTTTCTTTATCTTACTCGCATTCATTCTTCACCCAGAACTCAAAACTTACATGTTAGTACTAAATATGCAACGCACTACCAACTGTTTATATTGTGTTAAGGATAAAAAAGATCCTGAAAGATGAACTAAGACTCATTCTTTCATCCAATTTCATGTAACAAATATTAACTGAACGACTTTTATGAATAAGGTGTGTCTTAGGTGGAAGTAAAGGTGAGTAAGGAAAAACTCTGCTATAAGGAATTAAAACTTGATTTCAGAGAATTTTACAGCTCTAACCTCTGGGAACCAGTTCCCAATATAGGGACATTTGCATGTCCTGTACCATTGTGGAAAACATTAGGATATGAGAAAGATTAATCAAAAAATAGATGGCATAAAGACTGTATTTTTACTACTAATCAATTTTTCATTAATTATTGAAGTTGTAATACAAAAAATTACCTGCCAAAATTTCGGTGTTTCTTGCAGCTATCGTTTTAACTTTTATTATTCCTGATTCAGCAGCCTGCAAGAATAAAAATAATTAGAAAATAAAACTTAATTATCAACATGCATTATTCAGGCATAGTAATTCAGGCAGTAATATATGATACATAAAATTAAATACACAAACAGAATCAGTCACATCTTTTTATTTTCAAAATATTAGACACTAAGCCCATTGTGACACACACATTACACATAATAAAATTATTAATTTGATCACTCACATGCAAACTGCATGTTAACTTCTTGCCTTAAAGATAACACAAACAAAGCCTACGGGGGGGGGGGATCAGATTCTTCTTCCCCATTTTATATCTGCTCTCTTTCCATCACAAAAAATTATACAACACTGTGAAATAAAATTGCTGTTTGTATTCAGTTTTCTTTTCTTGAAATTGTATAACTAAGCACTTTGTTATTTCTCTTTACTAAAATTTCTTCAATCATTTAAGTTTTTATAATACATCTAAAATACTTTATCACACAGTGTTTAGCTGGTAATATCTGCAAGTCATATTGCATTTTACAAAATACCACAAAAGGACTCTACAGTATGGTAGCCATTGACTACATGTAGGTATTAAACACTTTGATACAAGGCCAGGGCAAATTGAGCTGCACCTTAAGCATAAAATACACACTATATTTTGAAGACTGAGTACATAAAAAAAGAAAGTAGAGGAATAAAAATATCAAAGTAGTGATCAGCAGCAAACTATTGCTTCTCTAGGACCTTGGATCCAGAAACCTGGAAAATTACAACTTGGTGAAGAGGGAAATGAAAAAGTATATCTCTGGGAACTGAGAAGAAACTGACAGGAAAATCAGAAATACAGAAAAGCTAGAGAAACACAGCAGGATGTGGAAAAAAAAAAATGAAGCACTGTGGAAGCTCAGTCAAGCTCTGAACAGCCGAACCTGTCTCAGCAAACTCAAGGTCAAGTCCCCAGGGTTGGGAGGTCTAAGGAACAAATATAGACTGGGCTAGCAGCACGAGTCCCAACCAAGAAAAGCCCACAGCTATTGTCAACAGCAAAAACAGAGTGGAGTTTTACTTTGAAAATGACTTCTTCCACAGGGCAGGCTATTTGGAGAAGTTGCCAAGAGCAGAACCCACAATATTAGCAGAGAGATTTTAATCAGGCAGTACTTCAGGAGGGAGACTGAGCTGCAGAACTACAAAACAACCTCACTTCGGGGTTCCCAGTGTTGTCCTCAGAAAGCGACTTGATGAGAGACAGCAACAGAAGAGAGTTTCAGAGGGTGAAGGCTAGTCAAAGAACCCCTAAGAAGTTTAAATTCAGGCCAGGAAAATCACTACCCTGCCCTCTGTGGTGAGAAGTCAGGCCCAGTGTGTGTGGCTTTCACTGGTGAACGTGTTTGAAACAGCTGGAATGAAGAACAGTAGTCTGCTTTAACCCTATGCCTGGCTGCCTACATTGGGCACAAAGCAAAGGTCTGTTTTCCCCAACTGCATTTTAGCGTGGATGATAGCCAAAGCCTGGGATGACTGACACAGGAGCCTCTGGAGCACCTCACAAATCCACAGGCCGTAAACCTAGGCAGATGGTGCTGGATTATAAAGCTGCAGGGCAGGGACACAAACACACATACACATACAACATGATAACAACACAGGAGCCATTCAAAATTACTATAGAATTTTTCGACTCATTTTTTCCTCTTTTTTATTCATTGTTGTTTTATGTATTATGGTTCTTTTCTTTCCCCTTTCTTTTTTTCCCTTTAAAGATATTTTTCCTTTGTTCTTTTCTGTTCTTCATCTAATTCTATTAACTTTATTTTACTCCTTTATAGAGTCCATTAGCACAATTTTTTCTCCTCCTTCTTATCTTTCGATTAATTTTTCAAACTTTACTTTTTCATTCTCCTATTCCTTACTTTCTGTATTTTTTTACCCTCCACCCCCACTTTCTGTATTTATTAGTATAACCATTAAGCTTTATTAATCTTTAGTAGTTCATTCTGTGCTTTTATTTTACTCTTGAATTTTTTCCTATTGTTAGTAGAGGTATAGTTGCTACATGTAGTAGTTATTTATTGTATATCAACATTGGATTTGTTTACTGCTTATACTATAATCTTTTCTATGATTAAGAATGACATGTGATTGGTTCTTACGATAGGTCAATATTCAGTGTGTTTTCTTATTGTTATGATCACTGATTTAGACACTGTTGCCAGGGTAGCACAGGCTTTCTCTATATGTCAGTATCAGAACTGCCTGTGTATTACACTGATTCATTCCTGGATTAACTGGCTGCTAGGTAAATTACACTGAATCCTCCACTATCAAATTAGGAGATGGTCAGGTCTTGGGACAGACACAAAGGTTGTTGTCACAGAGTGCATCACTGAAAACTAAAGAAATATCCATTCTAACAACAAAATCTTTCCACTCTACGTGCCCATAAACTTTAGCGCGTGCACACACACAAAAGAAACAAACATTAAAGAAAAGAAAATAGCAACAAAAATTAGAAACATGAAAAGACAACACAACAAAAATGCCTCCAAAAACTCCCAACGCCAATGCATGAATCAGCAAGGGGAGGAAATCAAAAGATACAGAGGCTAAATTATTCAAAAAACCAAAAGATTAAAAAACAGACAATAAGACTCCAACATAAGTAAGCCCATGCCAGACCACAGAGTGTCCCCTGATGCAAGCAAGCAGACTGGACTGTAGAAATAAAAGGATTTATATAGGAAAGGAATACTTTGAATTATCATTGTTCACAGAAGACATGCTCTCCTACAAAGATGACCAAAAATCTCACCAATACATTCCTAGAATAACCAAATTCAATAATGTGGCAGGATACAAAATCAACACAAAAATAACATTGCTGTATACCAATAATGATCTCATACATAAATTTCAAAAACAATACCATTCACAGCACCAGGAAAAATTAAACACAAACTAACCTAACTAAGGAAGTGAAAGACCTCTCCAATGAAAACTATCACACTCTGAAAAAGGAGATCAAAGAGGATATCAGAAAATGATGTCAAGTTCTACATAGGCAGAACCAATATTGTCAAAATGGCCACAGTTCCAAACTGACATATAGACTTTTTGCAATTCCAATTAAATATTAATAGCATTCCTCACAACTAGAGAAGACAATCTTAAAATAGAAGAGACTTGGAATAGTAAAAGCAATCTTGGGCAATAAGAAGAAAGCAGAGGCATCGCATTCCAAGACCTGAAGCAATATTACAAAGCTACAGTGACTAAACACAGCATGGTATTGGCACAAAATACATATAGATCAATAAAACAGAATAGAGGATACACAAACAACCCCCCACACATTCAGTGATTTGGTCTTTGACAAAGGGGCCAAAAACATGCTGGAGGAAAAGACAACCTCTCTAACAAATGGTGCTAGAACACTGGCTGTCCAAATGCAGAAGATTGTCTATAGATATTTCTCACCATGTACTAAACTAAAATCAAAAGGGATCAAAAAATCTAAATGTTAAAATAGAAATAATCTGTTGAAAGATAAAATAGGTAAAACTCTTAATGTCAGGATTTTCTGAAGAGAACACAAACTGTACAAGATACAGCACCAAGAATCAATAAATGGAATTATACCAGAGCAAAAAGTTTTCACATAGCAAAGAAAACAACCAACAAAATAAAAAGACAACCTACACAAAGGGAAAAAACAATTTGCCAGCTACTCCTCCTGGACAGAAGACTAATATCTAGAATATATAAAGAACTCAAAATAATTAGACCCCTCAAAATAAGGCACAATTGAAAAATAGGCCAGTGACATGAATACACACTTCACAGAAGTAGTACAAATAAACATGTTAGACAATGTGTAGCAACTCTAACCGTTTGGACACTTTTAACCATTAGAAAAACGCAAAGTCAAACAACACTGAGATTCCATCTTACTCCAGAAAGAATGACTATCACCACAAAATCAAATAATAATGCTGCTGAGGCAGCATGCAGGGAGCAAAAACCCTTCTACGTTGCTGGTGGAAATGCAAACTAGCATTCATTATAGAAATCAGTACACAGATTCCTTAAAAAACTAAAAATAAAAATTCTATTTGACCCAGCTCTTCCCCCATGCTATCTCTCCAAAAAGAGTTAAACACATCATCTTACAGTGATACATGCATACCTATATTTATAGAAACAAGTCATATTAGCTAAATCTTGGAAGCAACCTGGATTTCTAGCTACAAACAAATGGGTAAAGAAAACGTGGTATTTATACACAATGTAGTACTGCTCTGCCATACAGAAGGATAAACCTGAGTCATTTGTAGGAAAATGGATGCACCTGAGACCATAGTGTTAAGTGTATTAGATACAGAAGCTTAAACGTCACTTGGTTTCTCTTGTATAAGAAACCCAAAATATTGTCTCCCACAACCAGCAGTCACGTACTTTTTAAAGAGTGGCTCCATTTAGAATTGGTTCTACAAGAACAAGTCAGCATCGACCAAGATCCAGCCATGTTGGAAATTACGGGGCTGAGCAAGAAAGCAACACGCCTTCCTTCCTGGTAAGCTGTGGCACTAGAGTGCACCAGGGAGAGAACAAGTCAGTGTCTCCAATGAGCCTACCCCAGTGCCGAGAATCAAAGGTCCCATCACCCCCCAATCCCCACCCCGTTAGCAACTGGATGGTGTCAAGGACAGCTGGAGGTGATAGCAACTAAGGCACACAAAGCAACTAAATGCTTGTATTGTTGGATTCATTATGCTGACCTGGGGCCAACATGATCTGAGCATCTCTCGGGAGGATGACCATATGCAATATAGCAAATACAGGGGGGATTTCCTTCTGTCTTCTCTTTGAAGGCAAATATTATTTTCACTGTTTTCCTTTGTTCTGACTAATTGTTTCGCTCTATTCAATATTCTTTTTTGATTTTTTTTAATAGTGTTCTGTTTTTGGTTTGATTTTGCTATACCTGATTGAATGGACAACTATTGTGAAGATAACAAGATATACTATGGTACCTATTACTGTTATCCCAGTATCTTGCTTTGAAGTTCTGTACCAATTTCACTGTATTGTCTCAATTGGCTTTGTTCTGTCTTGTTTTGTTGTATTTTACTACCTTCAAAATAGAATTGGTTCTTCCAATTCTATGAACATCTCAATATTCTATGAGTAAATTTTATTTCTGTTTCTATCAGCCAGAGTCAGTTTTCCTTGCTGAGAACTAAGAATGGTAATGAATCCAGTAGGACTTATTTTTGAAACTTTGAAAACTGGACATAATCTCAGATTAACAGGGCTACTTCAGGAAAACACTATCAAAATCAATTTTTCCAGGAAACTGTTGATGCTCTGATTATTTGAGGTAGTGCCTATTATAGTCATAACAAGCTTTAAATCATTCTGATGCTCAGGTTGTTAACTATTCCATTTAAATCAAAATGCCTGCCAGAAGGAGCCACCATCAATATTTAAAATGAAATCTTCAGGTGATTCTAATATGTAGTGAAATTTAGGAGATTATTGCAATAATGAAAGCAAAAGGTAACAGGGGACAGATATAAGATGGTAGTGACTGAAGTGGTAAGAGGTCAAAATCTGAATATACCTGGGTGATGCACAAACCATAGCACATTTAAAGAACACAGGAATACTGTAATTACTACCTATACTATGTAATATACATCTGATCCCAAACTCTTCAGTAGTCAAAATTAATCTACGCTCAGTGAGATTTCTTTTTTTTTTTTAATTTTATTTAAAGGGAAAAAAGCAATATAGAAAAAAGGGTAGAAACAATACAGAACCTCAAAAACAAAACAAAACAATCACTAGTTGACAAACCACATACTGTCCTCCCAGAAATAGCTGTTCATCTTACAAAATTAAGGCATACAAAGTGAAAAAACAGTGAGGATGCAAACAGTTCTGTTCAACGATCCAAGAAAAACCTGGTAATATGGTTATCAATCCCACACACTTAAACATACATGCAGTTATATTCTTTAGAGCATTTTCTTTTCCTCTTTTTGCTTTTTAAGTACATTATCTGTTTAGTTATATTATGTTTCAGCTTTCTCAGTACCTTATTGATCTGTTTTGTTGTTGTTGCTTCCTTTTTAATCAACTTATATAATTCTGTTGTTTTGTTTTGTTTTTTTAATTTTTATTTGAAAGAGAATAAAACAAAAGAGGGCAATACAGAGCAGATCAGAACAGGACAACACAGGCAACACAGTACTTTACATTAAGACAACTGGACATCAACAGTAGCTAACACCATATCTCTTACTCTGCTATAGTTCAGCATAGTTTCAAATACAATAATATCAAACATAACACAATAGTATAAAGCCAAGCCTAGAGTGAAACAATTACGGGGCTTTCTGAACCGAATAACAGAAAATGATCAATGGGTACTATAATATCTCATTTTCGATAAAAAAAAAAGTTTTGTTTAAACTATCACATATACTCAAATTCCAATAAGACACAATGTGATAGATAGAACGAATGGTAGTAGAACAAAAGAAGCATCGTAGGACTTCTAAGAAGGATGATATTAAATCAGCAATAGCTGTCATAATATTGTTTTCTTCAAAACAGCTGTTCATATGATCACGCATGATACAGTCAAACAAAACAGGATAAAACCATTCCAACTGATGATTGAAAACTTTGAAAGACTTCAAAGCTATGAGATGGGGACTCATGCTTACCATAAAGTCTTACATACTCTTATCAAATTTCATACTAGGGAGACTATATGGTATTTACCCTTGTGAGTTTGGTTTATTTCACTTAAGAGAATGGTCTCAAGTCGTGTCCATTTATCTACAAATATCTCGATGTGATCATTCTTTATAGCTGAGTAGTACTCCATTGTATAAAAATGCCACAACGTTTTTATCCATTCCTCAGTTGATGGGCACTTAGGTTGTTTCCAAGATCTGGCTATTACAAATTGTGCTGCTATAAACATGGGTGCACATATATCACCGTGGTATGATGTTTTCAGTTCTTCTTGGAAGATGCCTAGAAGTGGAATAGCTGGGTCAAATGGGACTTCCAGACCCAGCTTTTTGAGGAATCTCCAGACTGACCTCCACAGTGGCTGCACCAGTCTACACTCCCACCAACAGTCTAGGAGAGTTCCTTTTTCCCCACAGCCTCTCCAACACTTGTTGTTGGTAGTGTTTTCTATCTTGGCCATTCTTTCTGGAGTGAGATGGAATCTCAGTGTGGTTTTAATTTGCATTTCTCTCATGACTAATGATGGTGAACATTTTTTCATGTATTTATTTGCCATTCGTATTTCTTCATCTGAGAACTGTGTATTCATTTCAG